>JAQIXS010002020.1:0-25252 GCA_034700785.1 Rossiulus vilnensis
AACAAATTTTTGTATCCAAATATTTTTGCATCCTCATTCTCTTATCGCCAAACGACGTATTGGTGACTGTTCTATGATCTTCTAGTAACCTTAGAATGACCACCATAGCTTTACAATGGTTTTAATTAGTAATTTTGAAATTTCGTTCAGTGATGTTTTTTTTTTCAAAAATATAAATTTACTTCCCCTCCCCAAATAACGGACACCTCCAAATAACGGACAAAAGGTCCGGCACCGCGAGTGTCCGGTATTCGGAGGTATTACTGAATATTCAATAATTGAATCCTAAACTTTCTCTCAGATTTCACCTTAATAACAGCTGATGCTCCAACATTATCTGGCAACAACAAAACCACGTGCTGTAAGTGTTAAAAGTTACAAATATCTAGTTCTTTAGATCAGGAGACTTAATTTTCATCTTTTATTTCAGTTTGTGGCACATCAAATTCATTTAGCAGGGTGGAGGCTTATAACAGCGAATTTCCATGGATGGTAATGGCAGTACTCAACTAAACGTTTAATCATGGGAAATAACACGGCAATATTTTTCTATTTTTATTTAATTATAGGTATACCTAATCATCAAGAAAGGCTTGAAATTTAATTTTTGTGGAGGATTTTTGATAACTGACCAGCACGTCCTCACATCTGCTTTATGCACTAAGAAGTAAGAAAAATAACGATGGTCATATTGATCAAACTGCCTCAAATTGATTATGCCTCTAATTATACACGTGTGTTTTTTTAACTTGAAACATTCCAGTGCTGTTAAGGGTGGTATTACAGTTTATCTCGGTGCCCACGACCGAAATGCTTCTTTGGGGACGACCGCAATTAAGGTTGCCACATACAGCATATTGGTCCATCCCCAGTTCAACAAAACGTACCTCTTCAGCAACGATGTGGCCATCGTTAAATTGAAGTACACCATCAGATTTAACGAAAACATTCGACCAATCTGTTTACCTTCTAAGAAATTCAATTTTGATTTCGCGAACGCAACAGCGACTTTGGCTGGTTGGGGAGCATCTTCAATGAGTACGATTTCATGTTCAATTCAAGAAACGTTAATGGAGTAGCATTTACAATATTTAAGAAATAATTAGTTTGCTTAAAATACATAGAAAAGCTCAAATATATTTGTACGATTTTTCTTTCATCTTATCAAAACGCACTAGATGGTCCTTATGTCTAATGCACCAACAATCTAAACATATTTTTAATTGCTTACTAGACGGATCACTTACAAATGTATTAAGAAAAGTCACAGTTCCACTAATTAGCAACGAAGAATGCCAAAGTTTGCACAACAACACAGTTCCTGAATTAATTATAACATCGAGGATGGTTTGCGCAACTAAAGGAGAAGAACACATGTGCCGTGTAAGTTTGTCATCTATTAAGGCATTAAAATGACATAGGCCTACATGTAGAAAATAATGATACCTTTGATGTTGTCACGTTGCCCCCTGGCAGGTGGGAGAACCTGCCAGGAATGTGGTGAATGGCCGGAATGTCGGCCCCTGGTGGCGGAGGTCGCCAATGGTTCAGGGGTCGACAGGCCGGCCAAAAGTATAAAAACGTAGGGTCAGGTCACCCTAGGGGGCAGTCCGTTTGGGACTTTATACGGCTAACAACTCGGGGTACGGCCTGGAGGTGGCCGTACCCCCGAGCTTTGTGCGCGGGACTGTTGTGTTTCTAAAGTTCGGCCTTTGGCCTTTGAGTTCGGCTTCTTGTATCTTGGACAAACCCGGGGGCGGCCAGAGTTCGACCGTCGCCCGGGCGCAAATAAACGGTCGATTATCAGCTACACCCCCAGTGTGCTTCTTTGCCCCGTCCGCGAGGGCGGCGTTCGTTACAATGTGTAATTTAATTACCCAAAACTAAACATGCATCGGTATTATTACACGGACTATAACAACAGCAATGCTAATGTCTTAAAAATGTCAATTTCAGGGAGATGAAGGTGGGCCAGTGATGATTAGTTACAGCAGTCGCTATTGCAGCTGGAATTGTCTCCTTCGATTATGGATGCGGATCGTCAAACAATCCAGACGTCTATACACGGCTAACCAAATTTCGAAATTTTATCAGAAGATATACATCCAATGGGGCCAAGTGCAAATAAATATTAAATGCTCATTTTTTTATCATTTGTACTGAAGTCAATAAAATATTTGTAGCTGAATGACGTTGCTTTATTTTTAAGTGACGGCATATAGTTTTAATTATAATTACTGGATTATATATTACATTCACAATAATAATAATGTGATTTGCAATTGATGTGATGCGGATAAACCCAGCGAAATTTGTTTTTGCAAACTACATGAATGCACGTGTCTATCGAGCTACTCTGTTTATTTCATAGAAAATGTTTGAAAAGAACATGCACAATCATACAACTAAAAACGGGAGACTAATGAAAATATCTATCAGCTCAATTATTTTATCAATCATTCTACATAGCAGCCCAACCCTTGAAGAAATGTGCAACGCAGATTATATTGCGATGGTTATCTCATTAACTTCCGAATATGACGTAAGGTGTCTGAAATCAAAATGATCCTATACAAATATTATAACTTTCATTTATATAAGCGATATTGCATTCGAGAATGTGTGGTCATAATCATGCCAGGACATTTGTATCATTAATTATATGGCCATTCAACCTAAAAGCGTAATTGAGCAAATTATAGAGATTATGATCACAGACCACCGTCACTTCATTCTTAAAGTTAAATTAAAACACCCATGTAGATAAGAAGATTCGATGATGTCACTTAATTTCTCATTGGGCAATATACATAAAAAATGCCGTGATAAAGTCTCCTATTATAATTGGCAATTTTTTAAAATGGCAATCTCAATCTATTTACCAGCTTCATAAACAGAAAAATCGGAAAATAAGTACTTCAGCATACATTTGTGCCAAACGTCTTCATAAGCCAATGCAATGTAGAAAATTAATAGTTGTGCAAAGAGTTATATTTATTCACACTATACGTAAATGTTTATAAGTTATGCATGAGCCTCCAAAGAGCTACGTGCGATTTAAAGTTTATTCACGAATAGCCTCAGAACAAACGTGAATATATTTTTGTCAAAGCCTCTACTTATAATGTATGTCGAGAGAGCAACATCCTTCTCAAAAGCCTAGGGGGTTGACCATTAGTACAAAATTGACCAAACCTGTCGACAGTCTGTGAAATACTCATTTTGTTCTTTCTGCTATTGTGTACAGAGCAACGAATAATTTTAGTTCGAACAAAGTAGAATTGAAATGGCGCCAAGTAATTTCATCCGCTTGTCAGTTTTGGTAGCATTTTTGAGCCTAATGCAGGTAAGAAACAAAATAACTTATGAGAATATTGAAACGCGAACAATATTGTAGTTATAAGTATGTTGAATAATTTTCAGCTGGGATTCGCGATACATGAGCATAACTTCATAAATCCATTTGTAGGAGTATTAACCAAAGAACAAGCTGATATACTTTTGTCCTGTAAGTTAAAACAACTCGCAAGAAGATTTCAACACATTTTGCTCTCATAGCGAGCCTCTAATTCTGTAAATTTAATCTCCAAAACCTTAAATAATAACACTCAGAACTTTTCATGCATGTAACCGTTTATGTTCTGCAGACCACAACATATTAAAATCGGACGTTGAGCCAGCAATTCAAGAGTCTGAAAACAGCTCATTCTGTGGGTTAAATTTAAGCACATTTTATCACCAAACACTCCACTCGTTAAATTAATGAAATTTATAAACTGCACTGTTTCAGCTTGCGGAACACCTAACAGCCCCAAAATTATTGGTGGCACTGAAGCAGGAATAAACGAATTCCCATGGATGGTAAATAAATTATTACAGTGTACATCCGAATAGATGCTAAAATCGGAATACACTCTCTTTATTTACGTGTATGGCATATGGGTATCTTGCAGGTGTTTATTCTATCTCAGAGGACTAATCATACATACTTGTGTGGAGGGTCCTTATTGTCCAACCGTCACGTGATTACTGCCGCCCACTGCGTGTATAAGTAAGGCTTGTCTTTTGTACAAATAACTACTTCACTATTTGTACTTTAATATGCGACTAATAAGCTATTTTATATATATTTAATCATAGCGCGGATAAGAACAGGTTGTCGATATTTCTCGGAGGCCACCATTTAACAAATCCAGGGACTACTAACACTGTTCGTGTTGATGCTTCAGAATTCAATGTCCATCCTGAGTACAATAAGATACCTATGGCGAACGATATTGCGATAATCACCTTAAACCGCTCTGTGCAGTTTACATCAAACATTCAGCCAATATGTCTGCCAACAAGTATCCGGAGCTACGAAGGACTAACCGGAACAGTAACTGGATGGGGAAGGTTGGCTTTTAGTAAGTGCATTTGTACATTTTACGAAACATGTTACATTTTTACCCGTTACATATTTCTCGACAAAAATGCCAGGTAGACGCTCCCATGCGTGGCCCGAAAATCCATTTTTTAAAGGTGCTTTACAAATATTGCTAACAATGACAAAAGCATTTTATGTTACAATTATATATATATAAATATTTACGGATGCCTATAAAAGGGTTGAACATTAAGAATGTACATGTAATGAAAGGTTTAGCCTTGTAATTGAAATTGCATGAATAAGCATCCACCTACACCAAATAAGGAAACAAAGCAAATTATTCAGCAACATCTTTTGTGTTTTCTTTAGTTTATGCCATATAATACATTTACACACATTGTAGTTTAAAGAGATACAATTGCATCACGTTCAAAATTTAAAACATGTTATTTGAAATGACTTGTTTCCAAATTCCAATGTTGACAACGCATAGGAGTATGCAAAATGCTACGAGAATTTCCATAAAAACATTTCGAGGTATTCAAGGCTTTGTTTTCATTCAGTCTTGAATGTTCAGTCACTTTAAAATACTTGTAGTCTACCTAATGTCCAGTAGGAATCCTTTACTCACGTTTCTATTGTTCGTCATAATGCTACGTTGCTGTGTTACTAAGTGAAGTTGTTAATTCTAAAAATTTAATACATATCACCAGATGGCACAGTAAGTACCGTACTGATGAAAGTTGAAGTGCCCATCATGACCAACGAAGCTTGCACACAAGCCTATCCAACGGCGAATTTAATACAGCCAACGATGATTTGCGCTGGAGGAAATGGCAAAGACGTCTGCATGGTACAGCAGATTTGCAGAAGAAAATAAGTCGCAAAATCCATTATTTCTCAAATTTAACTGTTTATTTGCTTTGTTTTCAGGGTGATTCTGGCGGTCCACTGATGATTTTAGATCAAGGTCGTTATGAATGTATTGGCTTAGTGTCCTTTGGACATGGTGCCAGTTGTGGGACTAAAGGAATTCCAGGCGTATACACTCGCGTTGGTCATTTTTTGCCATTTATTAATAACATAATTGACGAAAATAAAAATGTTTAGTTGTTCATACGCTAGCGAAGCAAGTATTTTAAAACATGTGTTAGTTTCTAGTTAATCTCGCACCGTAATTTTAACTTCTGTAAATACACGTACTTGTATAAAAAATTCCAGTTTCTTCAGTGACCTTGAGGGCATTTTTGCCGGTTTCTTCCTTCAAGGCATTTCCTTGGAAACGACTTAAATACTAATCCATCTATGGAAGGGTATTGTCCCAAATTAGAAAAAAAGATCTGGACTAGTGTAAAAGGGCCAAAGGCACTTCGCTTTAACGAACCTTGGTTTCTCAGTCATATAGGACTTATTGTAAGAGTGGGATGCATCCTAGAATACAGTAATTGGTGCAACACACTCATGTTTATCATGTTTTTACATGTATTTATGAATTCAGTGCAGGTAAGCTTTAATGGATTTTATTTATTATAATAACTGATCTTTTTTTTAACCGGTTTCGTATCAAATGATAACACTGAACATGTCTATATATAATTACTTAAAAACAGTCTTACCCTAAGTCTGAAATAAGCGTTGGAATGAATCCATCAAGTAAGTTTTAAAAAAAAGTTTTTTAACGCATGATTTTGATCGATTTGGGATATACATGTAAATAGGGTCAACAAATCAATGCACGTAAACTCCTATCTCAGATTTGTTCGTTAAGATAGCTCTATCAATAATTATTATAATTTATTAATGCTTATTGTTAGTTTGTGGTCTGTCAAAAAGTCCGAAAATCGTTGGTGGCAAAGAAGCGGGGCCTAATGAGTTTCCATGGATGGTAAAAAAATATCAAAAGTAATGTTAGATTCTAAGTCCATTTTGATATTTATTTCGTAAAAGTACTTTACTTGCAGGCATTCATTTTGACGCTGACAGCTAACAGTACGTTTATGTGTGGTGGTTCACTTCTGACAAATCGACACGTTATTACATCGGCTCACTGTGTGATAAAGTAGGAGTATTCAATATTCTGCAATTTGCACTGTCTTATTTGATAGTATAATGTCCATTTAACAGTTTCCTATTTAAGCAGAAAATATATAACTTAGCATGTTCTGTATACTCTGGCATATTTAGAACGAAAGTTGACGACATTACGGTATTTCTTGGAGGAACTGGGCCTCTGACTTACGGAGCTGTTGGAATTAAAGCTTCTGCATTAAACGTACACCCAAACTACAATAAAACTAGCACTTTCGACTATGATATTTCAATAATATCGTTAAATAAAACCGTAACATTCACGTCCAAACTATTGCCAATATGTATGCCACCAGACAACGTCAATTACGAAGGAATGACAGGCACCGTTCTGGGATGGGGTAGATTGGCTCCAAGTAAGTATATAATCTGCCAATCTAAATACAATCTTAATAGCTAGTAATGTAAACACGAATGCCCTCAAATCATGCTTTATGGATAATACATAAATGGCGCCATTGCATTGTAGCTATTGCTTGGAAAATGTATTTTTTAGAGGTGCAAAGGTAAGAGCACATTAATCCTTCTCGTGATCAATAATTTAAAATGCACAATTTTTTTCACTCGATTTGATTAATTAAAAATTTTGATTTAACAAATACCCCATCGCAAACCTTTGCTAACTAGGGTATTGAGTTAGATGAAATCGAATTGTTGTTTTGTAAACAACCCAATAAATAACGCAGTAACTTACATTTTTATAATCCATCAAACAGATACATATGCATCTGATGGCAAATTAATGAAAACGGATGTACCTATATTGGACAATTTCATCTGCAGCGAAATTTACAATAGACTTTCTGTTACCATAACTTCAAGGATGCTCTGCGCTGGAAAAATTGGCAGTGACATTTGCATGGTTGGTTGGCAAATAGTTTAAATAATTATGATAAAACCAGCATATCAGGATATGTTTCTTACTTATTTTACGTGAACAATTTTTTGCTCAGGGAGATTCAGGTGGACCTTTGATGCTATTTATAAAAGGACGCTATCATATCATCGGAATCGTCTCGTTTGGAGATAATGTTAGCTGTGGTTCAGCAGGAATTCCGGGAGCTTATGCCAGAGTGGACTCATTTTTAGGTTTTATTTCTGACATTATATTGGAGAATAAGAAATATTAAACTATGATTTTCTATCATATGAGTCAGAAAGTATGTTCTTTACTATTTAATCTACACACTTACATGTTACACATATGAAGCTGTTTATAACCAAAATATACATCATGTACGTGGAGGCATATTTACTTTTTTAAGATTTACAATTACAATTACACAACATTACAAATGATAAATAAAGCATAAGAGAACAAAGCAATCTATTTGCAGCTCAAATTTGCCATCTAACCTCATCTCTCTACGTCTGCACAAATCAGACTTTCGTTATTCAATCAAATAGATCGGTGTGCCAATTGCTCTACATTTAGAAATACTTTTACAGATGATGGTAATTTTAATAAATTATCAGAAATAAGTGTTGTATTATCTAAATAAAACGATTTTACAAGCATTCTACTAAAGATGTTTGCAATATTTTCCCACAATGTTAACTGCTCAATGGATCTAAAAAAAAGGAGGACCATTATGCTCGCGGGATATGTACATTCGAAGATGCATGGTGAGTTCCTTTAAGACGAAATTAACTCAAGGCCACTGTCCTAGATTTCATGTCAAGGTATATCAACTTCATTTTCAGAACTGGATTCCAAACAGCGACTGCTTTTTGACAACCCATCGTTTAAATGAACTTGAATTTGAATTTGAATGGGAGGATTGTCAAAAGAACAAAAGAGCCGTCAATTGTAATTTGAAAAAGTGCAGATACAAAAATGGCGCATGGTAATTGGCAATTAGGTGCTAGATCATGCCTGGTAATATATCTAACAGTATTGCAGGTAAGAGGACATCGTCATGTATTGTTGTATCATTGATTGGTAATGGTATGCGTGGCTAAACCATGGTTATTTAGCATGACTGTCGAAGTCAGGACTCAAGATGTATTGTCAAACCCCCTTATTGGTCCACTGATGTATTGTCATGGTGGAACAAATACTGGACTCCATGAATTTGTATGGATGGTAAGTTCAGATTACAATATGCATGTACAGTGTAATTTAGCAGGGGAACTAAACATATGCTAGCCAATCAAGAAATTGTTTTCTTACGAAAATATTTCATTTTAGATATACACTGTATTTATGCAGTATACTCTAAAATTGAGTAAATATATATTATTGACGCAAATAATAAAAAATCCTTATTTGCCAAAAGATGTACCCCAAATGGAGTGTTAACTTAATGGTGTCACTTCACTTAAGTAAGTCGCTTAAATAATCTGCCCTGAAGCAGTTTTGAATTAGCAGCATCCTAATTTTATATCGTGCGCAATGTATCACTCCTGAAATAGTTTTACGTTTCTTAAATTCTACTGCAGTATGCACTTCTAACATAACACACTGTACGTACAGGTTATACGTGTTGGGGCACGATTCATGCTGACATGCACCAATTACGATCTTGCTCACAGTCAATGTACAAGAGGAACCTTGCAGGATTCTTCGAAGTTTCGCTTTTTTAATATCATACTTGAACAACCCAATCATTTCCCATAATAATATTAATTATGCACCAAAGTAGACGAAATTTTTAAACCTAATTTCACACTAAAAAAACCCAATGCATTCGTTTTTGTTACATTGTGTTTAAGCATTGGTCATTAAATATAGAAATAAGTTCATTGAACATTTTTCTACTTGTTATGTCGCCCTTATTATTCTTGCACGCACAGTACTATCAGGACAAAAATGTTTACATTTGAGCAAAGTACAATGATGATGTGTGCTTGCGCTATAATTTGGTGACTACTAACTAAATATATACATTGCACACCTATTTTGAATTAAGTAAGCTAATTGAAGGGTGTAATAATTTTTTAAAGTCCCCTCTTTGCCGATCACTCAGCACGTCCTCTATTGAAATGGAAAATGATATACAATATCTAGTTATTTTCGTATTTGATTTTTAAAGGCGAACACTGGAGCAGGCTTCTTATGATAGCTAACGCGCCGATTATCAGCAACCCTGAATGCCAAATGGGTCACTCAGATTTAGCCAGTATTTCATCACAAATGATATGCGCTGGCATTAAATACGACAATGGCAATGTTCATGATGTTTGCGTGGTATGGAGGCTAATGCACATTACGTAATTTAGTGAGATGGTTATTTATACGCATAATAAATAGCGTATTTTTTCTTAAATTTAATCGAACCAATCAATTTTTAACACAGGGTGATACAGGAGGACCATTAATGATGCATTTTGTAGTTTTTCATCGCTTTCAATTTTTTGTAGCAATAAATTTGTTATCATGAATTATATTAACTTGAACACATTGAATATACCTACTCTGACATTAGATTAGAGAAGGTCATCGTACTATACATGATGTCTTTGTTGTATAACTTGTTTGCCTGCAATTGTCGCTTCTATCAGCAAGTGAAAGTTAGTAGATAAAGTTATTTTGAGAGGGATTTTGTTTTTGGAAGTGATACTACATGCTGAAACGTCATCTTCTGCGAAACAAATACAGTATGCAATGGAATTAGGCGCTCATTGGCAGTTGCTTATGGTGCTAAGTGTTTATCAAATTATCATCAAGGTACGTTTAATTAATTTTCTCAGATGAAAAACAGAGCAGGCTTATTTGTATACTAATGATCTAAACTTTAGACATCTTCTGTCGATAATATCCGTTTTACAAAACCACGTCTGTTAAGTGCTGATGAAGTTGAACTTATTACCCTTTGTAAGTTAAAAAGAAATTAACCATAACTGTGTTCAACTTTTATTAAGAAAAGCATTTTGACATTTGTATTTTATAATCAGATAATGTTGACTTTGATGAAAATAGCTCGTTAGCCAAAGAAATGGACCATAAAAATATGTGTGAGTAAAGTGAAATTGGGAACACATTTTCTCATTTTATATATTCTTGTTAAAAATTTAGTAATAAACCTAAGAAAAATTGTTAATTTTCCCAGCATGTGGTTTGTCGAACAGCCCAAAAATTGTTGGAGGTCTGGAGGCTGCAATAAATGAATTTCCCTGGATGGTAATGTGTGCAGTGTATATTGTACTTAATATTTCTGATGAGAGCATTTCTTATTTGATCGTTTTATTAATTCCTGTTAATGGCTAATTCTTGTTTTTAAACCAAAACTATATATCTATATATCGCTTAGGCTTATATTTTGATAAGGGTCAACAATGCCACATTTTTGTGTGGAGGCTCTCTGATCAGCGCCCGTCATGTGGTCACAGCTGGCCATTGTATGCAAAAGTAAGCTAAAATAAGAAAAAACTCTAAAAGCATTTTTTCTTGTTCTTTGTTTCTTTTGCCGATATTAAAAATTGCCCTGCTCACAATATTTAATGTGTATGATTTAATTAGCAAACAATGTGAAATTAAACCATTAATTTTATTTATAAACATTTTTTTTTATATAGTGCTCAAGCTCAAGGGATAGCAATATTCCTCGGTGGCCATAACATAAGTGATCCTGGTGAAACTAGAACCATCAGGGTGAAAGCATCTGGGTATCAAATTCATCCTCAATATAATATGTCTCAAGACTACAGCAATGATATTGCAATAATCACTCTGAAATATCCGGTATCATTTACATCAAAAATACTGCCAATTTGTTTGCCCCCAAATAATCTCTTCTATGAAGGCATGAATGGTACCTTGATTGGTTGGGGGAGATTGGCTTCAGGTGATATGTATTTTTATTTAAATCTATAACCTATAATTTCTATCAATTAACTTGAAAAACTTTCTATTTGCCAATGGCGATTTAGTTGAGTTAATAATCTATGATATAATCGATATTGCTAAGGAAATTTACACACATGTCAATCTCTTTTATCCAGAGAGTGATGATATAAATAACGTTTTAATGAAAGTGGACGTTAGAATCATCAGCAATGAGGACTGTCAAGAAATTTACGATTCTGTTGTGAATATTACATCCGAAATGTTATGTGCTGGTAGCGCTGGTTTAGGTGCTTGCAAGGTATGCCAAAATACAAATAACCACACCTTCATATATCAACTGTATTACAGTTATTATAATGAAACAACATAAATATTTCCATGTTTTTATGAAAATTGAATTGCATTTCAGGGCGATTCTGGAGGGCCAATGATGACTTCAATTAAGGGTCGTTATTTCTTAATCGGAATTGTCTCTTTCGGCGACACGAGTTCATGCGGCTCAGAAATCCCGAGTATTTTTACGAAAGTCGACAGATTTCTGCAATTCATTATTGAAACTGGTGTTGATGACAAAATAAATGACATATAAAAACATACTTGTATTCACATCTGGTTCTGTGGTCATTAATGGTCAGCGAGATGTTTTACACATTTAAAATAATCATAATTATTCATTTCTTAACACTGCACGTGCTTTGTTCTAACCATTTCCCCTGAAATTTCAATCTATTACACACCCTAAATTTATCTAGTCCACACACACACAAAAAAAGGAAAAGTGCGATTAGTAACAAAAAACGTTTGCAGCTATAAATAACTCGGGGAACATAAGCACGCTGGTGTAAAGGTTGAATGGCAAAGGTTAAATATGGCCATTGGTCTATTTACAGCAATTTAGTGTCCCATGGGTCTGTTCAGGTGGAATGTCCTTCGTGTTAAATCCTTTGACAATGATGTCCCCTTCAATAGAACTTTTCAAAACATTAAGACGTGTTTAAACGAAGAGTATGTGTGTGTGCATAATGTTAAAACTAATACCAAAAGAAAATTGTGGCTTAATTACACTGCTACTTATTTGCGTTTTTAATGTAAGTTGAATGCTTTGATCTAACTACAATAAACTTCAAAATTATAGTTTTTTTAAAAAATTGTTTCTACTTCATAGAACATTGCTTTACATGTAGCAGCTGATGGCGATTTCACCAACTCATATTTCCTTAGTGAAGAGGAAGCGCGACTAATAACGTCCAGTAAAGCTAAACTTTCTTTTTAAACAAGCTTTCATTGCTTGATTTCAATTTCTTACTAATTGTTCATTGAATGTAGGACATAGAGAAATAACAAGAAACGAATCGTCATCAGAAGCTTATAGTAAAACGTCATGTTGTAAGTATGGCGTGAGTAAGTATTAAACTGTATCGCACAGAACACCGCAATTTATCTATAATTTTAATTTTTAAAAACTGTGTCACATTTCAGTTTGTGGTTTGTCGACCAGAACTAAAATCGTAGGTGGGACGGAAACTGCAGCAAATGAGTTCCCGTGGATGGTACGCTGGCATAGTGACATTAAATAATGACCTCATTGCAATTAATAAGGAAACGCTCCTGAATTCTTAATTATACACCAATAAAATGACATCTTCACATTTCTCTGGTAAAAAAATTCTTATCTGATTCAGTCTGGCCGCATAGTTGAAGACCATTCTATTTCCTATTATACGTTACTATTTGTGTTTTTAATTCCGATTCCGATTTAAGATTAAGGGTTTTCACCTCATTTAAGACTTTCTTGCGGTTAAGCTCTTACATTATAAAAATAACGTAAACCGAAGTTTTTCTAATCTTATACAGAGCTACATTTTCATCAATCTTGCAAATGACACATTGTTGTGTTCCGGTTTTCTGGTAACCAATCAACACGTGATCACAGCTGGACATTGCGTGGACTTGTGAGTGTATCCTTTTCGTTTGGATTAATATTTGGTGTCATTTTTCACACGTTTTGTTGAACGTTGAGGTTAGATATCTGCACCGCAAAATAGATGTATGATTAAACATTTCATTGTGAGCAAATTAAATGAGAACCCTGATTCTTATATTGAATGGATTATTACTTTACAATACAGCAACAATTTTAAGTCACAAAATAATAAGATGTATATGTACGCGTTTATTAGCGAGGGCATCAAGCATTTTTGAACTAGCTATCGTTTGTGCAGACATCTTCAATATCATTAATCTGTATTTATCATTCATTTATTTTAAGAGCAATGCCAGAAGATCTTGAAATTTTCTTGGGGTATCATAGCATTACTGATTCAATTGAGACTGATTCGTTTCGAGTGCGTGCATCAGGGTTCAAAATTCATCCAGAATTCAACAAACCGGAAGAACATAACAACGACATTGCCATCGTCACTTTGAAATATAGCGTGAGATTCACTTTCAACGTTCTTCCAATTTGTCTGCCCCCGTTCACCCTCAAGTACGACGGAATGATAGGAACCACAGCAGGATGGGGACTACTAAGTCCTAGTAAGATTATTTACGGCTCCAATCTGCATGACGAGCTATATCTATCTAAACAATCAAAACCTTGCGTTTTATATAATTATTGTTTTATTGGTCGTATTTTTCAATTCTAGAAAATATTTCAAGCTCCTCATTAGTGTCGGTAGATTTGCCGATAATAAAACAGAGAATATGTCGTACAAATTATGCTAAATTGTCTGTTAAAATAACACCAAATATGTTTTGTGCAGGTCGAAATAATATGGATGCTTGCCAGGTATTGGTTATTTATTATTATTATTATTCTATCAATGTTTAGTTGTCATGTTTAATCTCTCACAAAGACCTCTTACATAGCGTAATACTTTCTTGGAAATGAAAAACAGAATGATTACAGCACGCAAACGTACCTGTATCCATTGAGTTAAACTTAATTGGACAATTATCTAATAACAACAAAATACCGTGAAAATAAAATTTTCAGTTAAACCGCTATTTAGACCAATACTAATGGCACTGACGGACAAATAGACGATTAATTCGCATTAACCCGAGCCATGCATAAAAATTGTATATTTAAATTAATACTAGCGTATTATAATTTTAGGGTGACTCAGGAGGTCCATTCATGATTTCGGTGAAAGGTCGATATTTTGCCATTGGGATCGTCGCTTTTGGTGTCCATTGTGGCACAGCGGGGATTCCAGGAGTTTTCACTCGTGTTGACAAATTCATCGATTTCATCGACACAAATATTAAAGGCGGAATAATCTGTTTGTAAAAGAGCATGATCCTTCAAGGAGCTACCTTCTACATTGCTGACTATATGCAGTCTGAAAAATTCAAAGCTTGCTCATTAATAATCGACCAACACAGATGACCAACACCAATTCTTTATTCGCTACCAGTTTACCACACTTAGTGGGTTATTAGATTCATTGCAAAACGTCTGCTGGACAACTACAAAGGGCTATCATAATTATTGCTCAATACTTTCCTGCATAAGCGTTCCATAAGTTTCATTGTTTACACATCTCTGACACATCATTTATTTATTTATTCCTTCAAATTGTGAAATATATTCAAGAGAATCATTTGCAAGATTAAACTGATGGTACGGAGATTCAGAATAATATCTTATTTCTAACATTCTCTACAAAATTTCTTTAAATGATAAAGTTTGTGTTTATTTTTAAAATAGGACGTTCTTTGTAAACAACGTAAATTGATGAATAAACCATTTCCTCCCATAAGGCTTACCTATATTTGAACAGCAGTTGCGAAATGTGTTAATTATAAGTGGGGAGCCTATAAATATTTATTTCAAATATAATTAGAATAGTTACAGTCGCTGTACTTTAAAACTCTGGTCTCACGATCCCAATAAATGAGTACCCATTATTTGAGCGTAACAATTCAATGTTGTAATTTTTTTATTGCCTGACCTTTTCTAGCAGTCATATTTTGCTTACATTATTTTAGACTTCCAGCATGATCCATTGGATTTGGGGGCTATTGCATTTTAAAAATAATGGAATGATCTAATAGGTTTTAGTTGTATAGTCAAAACGTATATTAATTAATAAAATACATGTATGTTTATTTTTTGTTTTGTTTAGTAAACAGTGCAAAATTTTGTAAAAATTAGGGCTAACTATTTTAAGTTTAATGCCATCTGGTTCTCTTATGTTAAATAAAATAAATGTTACAGACTAATTTTTTTTATTTGGGGGAACTTTTAAATGGAACTGTATTCCACACGTTTTTTAAAAATATTTTCAGAACGGATTGCAGTTGCAAATTTCTTAGAACCTAAACATGAAACTAGGTCGTTTAGGAAAATGGGCTATTATCAAGGCAGCAATTTAAGATGGGAAAACAGTAAATGGACTACGAAAACTAGATTTACGATTTCATTACTGCAGTATGCGTACATTTTTCTAGCACGGATACTTCAAATATTTTATTAAATATTCCAAGTCTACCAGATGAACTTTTTAGATGCACTGTATGTAAAAAACGGGTGTGTATTACGTAAACATGCACATGTACGCCCCACATAAAATAAATTTTTACTTTCTAAACGATTTTCATAGCAGATTTGTATTTACTGCGGATAAAGTAGCATTTTTCGTTTTCGATAAATGCAATTCAGCTGTTTTTTTACGAGAAAATAATAATTAGTGCATAACGCCACTCCTTCGTTAAAAGCTCCACTCCCTTAAGCTATATACTGACACATACATGTAAAATAAAACGTTTTTCTGGAACAATGAATAAAATGCTACAAAATTTATAAAACAAGGTTTCTTAAATTGGTCACGCATAAATTAATTTGTTAAATCTTTGAATAAGTTGATTTTCTTGTTTTTGAGCACATGATTTTGCCTAATTTGCAGGAGATGTACATATAAGTTTAAATGTTTTCGATCTATTTCATTTCTCTTAGCTTCTACTAAAATACTCTAAAATGTTACGATTCTATTTGCTTGTGTTTCAGAGGGTTTTAATAGTTTTTAATGTTTTACCAGTCAGCATATCTGATAAACTAGTGACCAACAATTTTTATGCAATCTTTCTGATTATCATAATTAGAAAATAATAAGGTTACCATTTTTTTAAAATTGCTCTTCAGGTAATACTTTGATCTTCTCAGCTTCCGCATTCCCAAACTTGCTTGTCTAAGTCTTATATTGAGGCGTTTTTTAGACAACGTAAACACCCAAATACTAAAGACAAACGAGTTTGGGTCAAAAAAAGTGAAACTTTGTAGGTTACATCTTAAGGTTCCCATTATACCATGCCTTAAGACATAATTTCATTACATGCACAAAAAGCTTTCTGTGGATTGATCTTCACATATTAGGGCAATGCTTACTTTCTAACGAATGCTAGCAGGACTCACCTCCCCTAATGTCCATAACTAAGGTTCTATAGCCGAAGTCGGTCAGGGATGTCAGGAAATTGGGTAACCTTAATGCATTGAATAAATATTTGCCAAACAGTATATCACCACTGTGCATTAAGATCTCAAAGTGAATTGATTTCTGAATACTGAATTCTTCTAAAGAATAAAACAAAAATAACCCTAGGTTAATTCTTTGAAATAGGTTTAAGGTTGCAATTTATCGGAATAAATGTATTTAGCATTTTGTGTCAGGAAAATTGAAAAAGGCGATCTTCACATAAAACTCTTACTGGAGTGTTTCAGATCGCATCTGTAAAACGTGGTCACTTACGTCGACAATAAATTGAGATATAATCACTCACAGTATTTTGCACACTTTAGAAAGACAAATGTGTAAAGTGTTACGTGGATATTGAGATATAAGCCATTGTTTTTTACGCAACTAAAATTTGGCCCCCAAAACTTTCTAATAACACGACCGAGTTGCTGAGTTGCAATTGAATTTAACTTAACATTTTTGCAATAAATAAATTGGGGTAATCACGTTTACTCAAGTAATAAAGATCAATATATTGCGTTTATGAATTTCAAAACAGCATATTAATTTCTAACTATAATTAGCTACCATTACGCCCTTAAATCTCATCATCAACAATTATCTTCGGTAAAAATGTTTACAATTTAACGAATAAAAACAGTAGAAACAGTAGAATTGTATTTATCTAAATTGAATTAAATCGGCAATTGCAGCAAAGCGTTAAAAGACAAAATGTCGTTTGTTAACAGTCATTATACTAAACGGCAAAATTAAAATTTGTGATTCAATACCATTTTCAAACCGCAAAAAAATGTCTAGATTTTGATGCGAATAAATATCCAGGAGGCAATACAAATATGCCACAACAAAGCATTTGCGTGCGTTACCTCACGTACCAACCTTCTCTTTATTTTTTATGCAGTTGGGTCCACCTATAGCAAGAATTTGCCAGATTAAAAAAATGCGCTAATTTCTGACGTCATCAACAAGTTTGACAACCTTTTTCTTGGCAGGTAAAACCGCTATTCGCCAGCTCACAACTACTACACGTATATACAATTCTACTGTATATAATCAGCACATGCACCACACTTTTTTACAGTCGTTTTCTTGAAGCTGAAAGTTGACCAGTGCCAGACCAGTGCCTGGCGGATAATAGAAGGTTTGATGATTGCTCCACTTACCATTCTTTCACGGGCAGAAAAAGAAACCAACTGCTAATAAACAATATAAACCTGGGCATAACTGTCAGCTACAGTCACATCGTTCTGTAGTTTTGAAAAGCTTGTGCGATTTTTGAGCGGGATTCTACAATATGATCTGAGAGTAGAAAGAAGATTCAAGCTTAGCATCGAGTGCAGCAATTTGTCATCGCAGTTAATTACCTTATCGTAATAACTGCTCTTTAAAGGTAAAAAATGTGCAAGTTTTCTTTTTATTTGTTTTAGTCTACTCGTTTAAAAAATGGGTTACTACATGTAGATAAGCAATATATTCTTTCTAGCGATTCAGCAATTGGCAAGCCACATTTTAATACCCTTTATACATAATAATAAGTTTTCACCGTCAGACTGACAGATAATTTGCCCTTGTATATCAAATTAATGTTATATTTTGGAAGCATAACACGTACATCACCATATAGGCCCTAAAGTGAGTCCAAAAACCAGAAAAAAACATGTACATGTATTATGTATTCACGTATATTACTTAAATTGAAATTCAACTAATTTGAAACTGTTTCAATAGCAGTTAAATATGCATTATTTCCTATGTCTCATATTGCCAATATTCGTACAAAGTTTCTTAAGATTTTTAAAAAAAATTCTTCGCGAGATCCATTTTGATACATTTTACCGAACCATTGTGTTTTTTAATTACAAGCTGTGAGAAATTTAATTTCTAGCCATTCGATACTTTTTTTTTAGAAATGCCACAAAATGTATGCGACTAATTATTTTTATTCTTCCGTTGCAATTCTCATAATATTTCTTCCTTTCTATGGAATCCATGCTATCTCTTACTCATACAACATTATCTAACAAAAAAACATTCTGCATGCCCTCTGATGACTCAAGGAGGTATATGCACTGCGAGTGTACCGGTAGTAGATTTTGTATAATATCTGTCAAAACGAGTTCCTTGTTCTATTGTTTCGGCAGACAAGATTGTGTTAGCAGGGTACTGCTAGCAAGGTTATTGGACGGACAAATTGTTCTCCAGTTCCGGAACACATTTCGCTGTTTAATCCAACCACGTTTTACGACTGGAATTGGCAACTCAAGTTTCAGTTTATCGTAAGCAATAATCCATGAATGTCGTGTCCTTATTACTAATTAGCATGAGGCTATAGGCATGACGAATAAATCCATCTGGTAAACAAACACGTAGACCTACTTATAAACGATAATCATTATATATTGAAAAGTTAAGTTTAAATCTTTAAAACATATCTATATCTCCCTTTAAATTAAGATAGTATTAAATTAACACTCATATATAATATGCGTATGAGGATATTTGAAGAGGGATGTAATCGACCATTTAAAGTCACAGATCGTAGAATTTTTATGGATTTTTTTCCTGATTATATCACATTGAATAACAGAGATAGGAATAGTCAGTGTGTTTTTTTTAATTAAATCGCAGAACAGAACAATTCTGAAGTGACGCTATGTAGTGGAATCGGTTAGCCTCATTTTAGAAGGTACTTCACCCTCGCGATTAACAGACCGATTCCGAGCAATTGATTTAGGGGGACGCAGTGGGCGGAACAAAATCGTATCTTATTTCGGCATAAGTGAATTGATAATATCAAGAGATACATGTATGAGACATTTTCTGCTATTTAGCATTCACTTTCAGACACGTCGGTCAATTTCAATTTTAGCAACGGTTGCCAGGTATTAAAGACGATGCTGTTTGTTATAAATACTGTATTATGTTCGGAAACAGAACGGGCGATCATGTTAGGTCACGCCAATCCCCTGTGAAAAAGGTTAATATTAGTGTGAAATCCTGAATGTACATCGCATTATTAAACTTGTTCGAGAAGTAATTTGGAGCTAATTGGGAGAAGGGTGGCTACACCTGCATAGCCTGCAATTTTATATTGCCACAGTTTTTATAAAAATCAGCCCAAATCTACGTCATAGATAATTTTTTATGCAGACAGCAGGTGGCAATTTGAAATTCGAAGTAGGTCTTCGATTTTTTTATCTCGAGGAAATAGGGAGCAGATAATGAGCGATGGACTTCCGCATTTTTAAGGCATAAAGTGGCGTAAAATTACAGTTCCTCACCCCAAAAAATGTGAATTTTCCAAACGTTTGCACATCAGTTATTAGTTCCGGATCTTTACACGAATTTTAACGGTTTCAAGAGTGCGTGAGCATTTCCGCTAGATGAACAAACGCGTGTTTATCAACTGTGCCATTACATTTCATGGGAAAAAAATCAAATTTAGAATGGCGCCAATCAATCAAGCTGGAGAGTGAAATTGGTTTATAGCGAAATAGGTGAGCCAAATTTATTTGGAATTCACGTTCATGACATTAAGACTTTCCAATCAAAACTGGAAACAATAGATTAGCTGCTCTAAATAAATTATTCAATCAAGTTAATACAATAGTTTATACCGTACGCCAGCTCATTATATAATAGCGGTCAAATCATATCACGCGATTCCAGCAATTTAACTTCTAGGCTACTTGACCGCTTGCTTGATGAAGGCTCACGCAACTTGAAGGGAAGAAAGTACGATAGGATGGGTGGCAACTTTCAAAGAACATGAAATGCTCAAAGCAACCATTTTTCAACCTTGTCTAGGAAGTTATTGACATTTAATTCTATGCTGACCACAAACTGCATATTAGCAAGTAAAAAATACCGACTAGCCTTCCGCTAAACACTTTCATCGAAAGTGATGCCCAAGAAATGGAGCAGTTGGAGAAAGACTACAGGCACTTAGTGATCAAGAACACCTTAAATTAAGTTCCTTCATGAAAAAAAGATGCTTAAAAGTTATCTCACACAATCATTTCCTTAAGTAGATCAAGAATAGCACAACATACTAAATTTAGGACGTTGATAAAGTCATACTTTTTGAACTTTAGGCATTGTTTTTTTTTCACTTGAATTCATATTAAGAAATTTCTAATACTTGATGATTATGCATCATTAGGAAGCTAGAATTTTATTGACGTCCTAGTCCTAAAATTATATGGATGTCAACATATAACTTGTGGATTATTCTAATGAGGCCATCTCCATTCTCAGGACTGCCATTGTGCCATAAATCAAGATCATGGGAAATGTTAATCAAAACTTAAATACTGACTGCTTTCAGGAATCAATTGCAAATGTCATTTGCCAAAGATTTTATACCGTATTATTAGCCCAGTTTTTGTTTACGAATTCAAACCTAAACCCTCGAAAACCATGCAATTATTTCAATTACATGCACGTTTTTAAAAAATTATATCTGAGTTCCTATCCTAGTTTTGAGAACTAAATAAGAATTTAAATTCGAACTTGTTTCTTCACATGTGCTGAATACACTGCTTCAAAAGACGTTGACATTAAACGAATACTGAAAGCGAAACTGCATGTGCCTGTAAGCTATTCTCACCGTCAATATTTTATTAAAAACGTGTACAAAAAACAGCTGATACACGTTTAAATAAGGTTAAGATAAATAGACCTTATCACCCAAGGGTAATAATCTGGTATGTGTACTAGACTGCCTGCTTTAAAAAGCAAAAATGTTTCTGAATCGTTATCGAGTGCACATAATGGATAATTCAGATGGAGGCTTTGCGTATTAAATAACTCGTGAGCATTTCGAACTTTTTTTGCTGGTTACACACAGCAAAATCAAAATTTTATATTCTAATCTAACCTCATTTCCGCTATATCATTCAAGAATAAGAATGTGACAAAATGGCCAGGTCAGGTATAACAATGAAAACTGTAAATGTCAGGTCGTGTCGCTGTCATACTGGACAAAAAGGCCGTTATAAATTTTAAATAAAAATCCTGGAATAAAAGCCAATGTGATCGTTTTTCATTTCAATAACTTAAGTGTTGGCATTGCTACGAAAGGTCACCTATTGCAGACATTTTTATTTCATTAAACGAAGTATGTTAGATCTAATTTGCTGCAGCGTTTATCTCGAACTTGTGTTCAATTTGCCTAATTTATAAACAATGTGTGTTTTAATCTTAATTTTTCGATGATTTTTTAACTTCTTAAGACAAGTGCACTGAAACTTGACTGTGGTGGAAGATCACGGCTTCGATTTCAGTAAACTGTCATTTATTCTGATTTCATAAATGGTATCTTCGAATGTACTGGCAAAATAGTTTAATCCGGTTTTGTCAGATTACACCTTGCACTATAGCCCTGTGGGTTCGAATCAGGTAACTTATTTGAAGGACATGTAGAATTAGAGAACAATACTAGAATATTAATGCATTGTTCTATTTATGCAGTTTTAGCAGATTCTGGAAGTATTTTTAACATTGACAGGGAAACCATATTTTATCCTCACACGAATTTGACAGATTGTTAACAAAAACAAAGTTCAATTCAAGGCACGTATTGTGCAGCTAGGGAACAAGTGGACTTTTACTTCGTGATACGTAACACTTTGTCAGAACCTGCAAGAAAACTACCAAAGCAGGTTATCGCATACTAATAGCTGAATTGTAAAACTCATCCATTGGATAGTTTGACCAGTACGTGCATGGTTTGATCTGACGTCACAGTATATTTTTCCTTATTAAAATACTGATGGAATGGGCCGTGATTTATCGGCCATCAACGCCTTGCCTGCCAGACTGCCAGGCATCTAACCCATGCCCGTTATACCCAGAAAGAGGTTTTTTTCCATTAGCTAACACCTGTAGACTGAAGTCGCTTTATTTGACCTAGCATTACGACCTGCTTTAGGCTGAGGTCACAGGCAGGCACTTTCCTATTCTAGGTAAATGGGATCACACGTGGCGGTTGGTGAACCTTGCAGGACGGGAATTTCAACTTGCAGGCCTTCCCTCGATTGCGTAATGAGGATCTCCGGAATTATGCGCATGACATTAACCATTTTTTGGCAAGATAATAAAATACGCATTCCGTGTCTTTCTGTGCATCGACAAATTTAGCATCAAACATGCAGGTTTGAGTTATGAAATACAAAATCCCTGTCGGTGGTTTTAAAAAACCAAGTCAAATCGTTCCACCACTGATCGTACATGATTGGTGTGTATCACTTCCTTCTTCTTTGACCCACGCGTGACAGGAAACAAATCAGAAATTTTCAGATTGCGTAATAAATATTGACAAATTATCGATTTGAGAAACAAGATTTCCTGAAGGCACTATTTTACTATTGAATATGCAAATATCGCTCTCGTTTGATACTATGTAGGCTTTCGAAGCTTACGCTTGAAGGGTTTCTGCCGAATATTAATTTGCATAGAATAATTAACTTTCCAGATACTCTGAAACAAACAAGTAGTTCAAAACGTCAAGGAAAAAATGTTTAAGTAACACTTGTAGAACATAGTTTCTCTGTCATGAATTTTGACAGTTGGCGAGTCTGCTAAACTGCAGCAAAACTGATTACTTAATCCAGAACCACCTTCAAAGCCAAAAAACAACCACCTACTTGAAGAGCATAAGAAAGTAATGGCATTCATATCCCCAAAACTTTCGCTAATATGCCTCTCACATTCCTTTGTTTTTCCCTTTTCTCTATTTGAAAATGTTTGTCACGACATAATCCACACAGAACAAAGCGTACAGTTTCTATCACGTCATCATGTTTTGCTAATCTAGCTATTAGCACTAATCCGAACACCAATACACTATAGGGATCATCGGAAATCAAATGCATTCCATCATTCCATCCTATCGTTTGGCAATATTGAACTCAATTCACAACTTAATAATAGGCTACATATGTTAATCGCTTGTCAGAAACGGTGAGTTTTTATCATTATAACACAGTAATCAATTTAAACATTGTACTTAAGTAGGGCTTAATCTTAGATAAAAATAACTAGCACTATTCCTCAGACAAAATAAGTAGCACTAACCCTCAATGCATTCTTAGCAGGAGAACTTAATTTAGTTCAGTAAATAAAACTGAATTTATAATTTTCGGCCTAACTTCAGGTTTCCGTGTCATGTAGAATATTACGCTCACTTTGCATGTGGACACAAATGTTAAAACAATTGTTTTGCAAGCGCATTTCGCGACTGACTACAGCGATGAAATCTTGCCCGATTTATAGATTATTGCGAATTACAATGCCCCGCATTAGATGCGGCCTGAAGTTAACTCTTCACCTTGCTAACTGTCACTCGATTAACTGACAAAAGACACATAGTCTGAATTAAAATACGACATTTGAGCACGTAAGTCTAGCGTTTTATTGTGTGACAAGAACAATTCACAATGCTAGCGTAAATATGCGAAGATGTAAACCTCTCTAGACCTAGATTCTCTCAACGAATGTGAAAAATAAAGCAGGTTAAACCGATTCTAAAAACCTTTAATGGTCTTAAAATTACTTTTTTGCCTGATCAGAATTATTTTCTGCAATTTGAAATTATTCAATTTTTAAAACTTTTTCTCCGTTATTTTATTCTTTGAGTAAATGAACGCAGAAACATTGACAAAATATGCACATAAAATTGACTAATAAACAATTTCACATTTGTTTTATGATTTTATGTATGAGGAAACATCAAACGTTGAACATGAAATACGTATTTTTGGCATGACAGTCCATATTCGTCCATAGAATTTGCAAAATTATTCCAGAAACCGAGCAAAACATTACACAAACAGCTGAAAAAATCAATATACTCTTATCTGTATAAATTTAAATATTTTCTTGAAATACGTGTATGAACTGACTGCATTATCATGCATGACTACGTAAATCATTTTTCATTACATCTATATCCCAACAAATACCAAAATCATTTACAAAGGCAAAAAAATCCAAAACTTACAAAGATAACTGTTCTGGATTTGTGTAAATGTATGGTCAAGCAGGCTGTCGAGTGGCCAGGTGGCGCTTAGTTGGGCGAGTCAAGTTCAGGTACTAATACATTTATATTATTTTAATTTTCACAGAAAAGCTGAGGGAAAACAGGAGTGTCCTCAACCTTCTCGAGATTCCAGAAGAACCACTGCTGGCCAACTAGCTACAGACATCTGACGATAGCCTAGTAACCCGTACCGAATAGGTGAGCTGGCGAATAAGGAAAAAAACATCTGAGTGGGAAAAAAATCACAAGTTAAACAAGTACAGCGAAACGAAGCTCCATTTCCACCAGTACTGAAAAGCAGAAGTGAGTGCATGGCCAAGGGAGATCACTCCATACTCCCTCACCACTACGGATGGTGAAGACAGAAATAAATTCTCTGCTGTCCACACAACGCTGGACAACCTTGGAGTCAACGCTGAATAATCAACGACTTTGAAATGTTTGTGTCAGAGACAGCTGCATGTAGCTAGTACACTCATCGTGGG
>JAQIXS010002021.1:0-25250 GCA_034700785.1 Rossiulus vilnensis
CGTGATTAAATGTCTTCAGTCCAGGGATTCTGCTGGAATTTATTCCCGACTGCTATTCAAATGTTTAAAAAAAATAATTAAAATTTGAAAAAAAAATTTTGATTGTGTGATGTCACATTATCGAAATCCCCCCACCCCTTGGTCACAATTTTCACAAAGCACACACAACCCACCCACCCCCCGTAGGTGTGACATCATTTATGGACGGCCTCTTACCAAATCAGGATCACTTTCACCCCAACACAGTTCGGATTAACGAGATTTGGTTCTCCTGATCATGAGCGCTGATTTTTCTCACAATTTGAATGTTATGTTTCGTGCGTTTAATAATTGCTCAATTTTTTTTTTATCGCCTTTTATGTAAGGTGACTGGTTTTGATACTTTCAGTAGTTTTAAGCCCCCCTTTAGTTTCAGCCCTTGGGTTTGGGGGAGGGCCGCATGCCTGCAGGCACGACTCATTAGAAAACAAAGTATGGCTTATCATGATATTAAACTTAAGCCATTCACATGTCACTCAATCGACCCTATAGAGACGTTACTTCCGTTTCCGACACGTGGCCTCTCTGCTTTGAGGGTAATTGAGCTGATTTAGAGGGACCTCCAGAGGTCTGTCCACCGATAGGAACCAATCGCGAATTTCAGTTGGACCTGCAACTCCAGCCAGGGCTAAATGCTGTTATTTTCATTTTTTTGGAAAGTATGGCATCCTGTGCCATTTTCTCAAACGACAATTAATCAAAATTAAAGGATCATTTTCTTGTCGAAAATTAAGAAGGGGCTGCAAAAAAAAGTAACTGCCAGATATCTTCCAGGGTAGAAAGCTGAATATGGCCATATATGAGGGGTTAAATATGCCATAACTGGCATAACTGGATGCTGTATATAGTCATACATGTATGTAAGAATCTGAAAACTTACATAGGTATGCAGTACAGGTATGTGGACGTACATGCATACATGTTTATGCATGGATTTTATAGACATTATGGGCTTATATTAATGTGAATGGACATATATGGTCATATTGGCCCATATTTGAGGTTAATTTCTGCCCTGATCATGCATGCATATAGTCATCTTTGTCATCTTTATAGTCATCAAGTCATCTTTGTCATACATGCATATAGCCCGTACTTACTTTTTCAACCCGGGATGATAATCAGTCTTGGGCATAAATGAATACGAATGGATATTTATGACCACATTGGTCTATTTGTGGTCTAATTACACATGGACCATGTTAAATATGTCCATATATGACCCATATTTACTTATTCCAACCTGGCTGACATGTAATTTTTGGTCATAAATGGATATGAATGGACATTTATGGCCATATACATGTACAGTAGGTGCATTTGTGGTCAATTTCTGGTCTAATTACACATGGACCATGTTAAATATGTCCATATATGACCCATATTTACTTATTCCAACCGGGTTGACATGGAATTTTTGCTCATAAATGGATATGAATGGACATTTATGGCCATATACATGTACAGTAGGTGCCTTTGCGGTCAATTTCTGCCCTTACCATGCATGGAATAAGTCAGAATGGGCATGTATGGTCCATATTTACTTTCTCCACCCGGGGCTGATATGGAGTTTTGGGCCCTTCAGCCAATCCACTTGAAGCAGATGTTTACATTTTGTCCCAAGCAGGTGTCGCCTCGCGTGGGCCTGTCGGCTTGTAGGGCGTAATTAAAGCTGAATTAATTAGATCCATCAGTTAATCAATTGATGAAAAAAAAAGTTGTTTTCCGGAATTTTGCCATGGCTCCTGTCTGCCACGGTTGAGAGCGGATCATTCCATCTGCAATTATTCCTCGATTTATTAAAGTGGATGCCGACTAAGACAATCATGTTTTGTTTTTTTGGTTTTTTGGCGTCTGGATGCGATTTTAAACGTTTCCGTTAGCCATTTTTGCCGATTTTTTGGGCGAAAACCAATTGGCTATTTCCCTGAAACCCTTTGGAGCGTGCCCTTATCACGCTGCTACCCCTTCATGCGTGACATCCGATTCATTGGTGCTATTTTTCTGCAGTTTGCCGTCGTTGTACCTTTGCCCAATTGCCCCCTCCCCTTTTTCAAGATGGCCGACATGTCCTGTTTGTTTGTTTCTCTTCAGGACAGACCATATGGTCCTCCAGCTTGCGATTTGGGACAGACAACCACTTGAGCACGAGGGCTGTCGTTTGAAAACCGTGCCAAATTCAACAATGCTGACTTAATGGATTGAATTTGACCCCATGTTTATTCAGGATATTGTCCCTGGCAGGGTCGAAATGAAACTTTTCACCTCGCTTTGTTTTCGATACCTACATTGAATGGCCTCACGTGTATTATCGAGAAAAAAATCTGAACTTTTCATAAATGATAGCTACTAGGAGAGGAGGGGGTGAGGGGGGAGGGGGGGAAATATAACTTGATGAATGAATCGTGAATGGGATTCGTCGTGGACAATTCAAGAGGTTACGAATTACAAGTTGTCAGATAGTGTACACTGTTAACGCCCTATTATTAATAACTTGGTCCTACCGTCGAAGCAGGACTCGACCCTACCAAATTTATCATTTCATAAATCACTTTAGGTGTATTAAACTCGAAATAATGTTCGTGTTTTTGAATGTCCAACGAAGCGTTGGTCAATCCACTGTCGGCAGTATCTCGCAATAAAATATTGTATTTTTGACGCATCCTGTATAATCAGTAAATAATGTACGTGTGAATTAAAACCGACTCAAAAAGATGCCCTCGATGCTAAATAATTGCTTTCCTCACACATATTCGCTTTTTTATTTATTATAATTGCTAAATTTACTTTTTCCCGCGTAGAATTGGTTGTCCACTAAGGTTTCTTAGCTTTATCATTTAAAAATGCCCAATTTATTTATATAAAAAAATTACATAGACTTGAAAAAACATCCATATACAACCTCCCGATGCCCATCTCTGGAGGTTTCATTTAGAGAAAAACGTTGATCGTTTTAAGTTTTCTCAGGTCGAATAACGTTATTTTTTTCCCCCAAGTTTATTTATTTTCGCATAAATAAACGGTGTGTTTTCAAATTATAAAACGTAACTCCGTCCATGGTAGACAACCCATTCTACGCAGGAAAAAATAAATTTAGCAATTATAATAGGTATCTGGATCAAAAATGTAAGTTTTTTTTTACAAAAAATTGTGGGCATCCTTTCGGGTCGGCCTTATCATCTATTAAAATTTCTTTTGTTCCAAGCATTAGTGAAAAAAATTTTTTTGTCTGTGACACAATGCTCCTAAATTTGTCTTATTGAAACACTTATAAAGTATGATTGATAACATTATCTAAAATATCACTGTCGGAGTAGGGCTATAAATTTGGGAAATAACTTCAGCCAATTTTCATCCTTGATGGACAGCCCTGTCCAGCAGTGTCCTGCAGCTCTAAATTTCTCCAATTGATCGCTTTCAATCATCGAAATTCGCTTCAGGTCCAGGGTCGTAAAACGTTCCCCATTAGCCCTCAAAGGGATGCGGGGGACAAATATGCAAATTTGGGCGAAATGTCGAAAATTTCTCCAAAGTGGTGATGGACGTGTCCAATGGGATAGCTGGGAACACACATTCATTAAAGTCAGATTCGGTCGAGTGGCTGAAGAGGTACCTTTTCCAGCTGATACGGTGACCCATGTGGGACAATTGTCCGGTCAATTCTAAAACCCCTTGACCCCTCCCCCTTCCCCTAAACCTCCTCCTTACTCTCCCCCCCCCCACGCTTGATTGCCCTCCGTGCATGCCCAATGGACCAAGGGAGATGGTGCGCAGTTAAGGGGCAGTCAGACGCAAATAACCACACGTGGCCTGTTCGGACAAAAGGTCCCATGCCCGGGGGTGTGACTCACCCCTATGCCAGGGGGACTGCGTCTGTGGCTCGTAGATAACCCCCTGAAATGGGAAGCGCTGGGTGCCAAATTTATTGTTTTCATCAACATTGATCTAGAAGGAGCACACGACCAGGATTAATATAGAAAATATATATTTCTATCGGAAATATATGAAAGTCTATCCAAATAATGCACGAGTCCAATTGAGAACGTTTCTGGATCCCCTTAGTCTTCCCCTTGAAGACGTACCCCTGTATGCGGCCATTGGGGTTTGCGGTGTTTATCGTCGGACAGCATGAAAAAAAAGCGACTAATCCTAGATTTAAAAATAAATAGGAAATAAACCATATTTTGTTTTTTTTATTAGAAATGATAGGATTAAATGCCATGTCTGTGTGTGTGCAGCTGTGCATCACAATAGGCCCTAAATTTATACCGCGGGGTGGGCTTTGCTTTCATTGTTGCATTAAAGCTAGGCTGAAAATACAATGAAAAATCCATATTTTATAAGAGGAGTCCGTAGATGCGGGGGGATATTATATGAAATATTCATGTATAAATATGGGAGATTGTGATTTCTTAAGAAGGTTGATTTAGATTCGACTGAATAGATTCAATCAGTGCGTGGAATTAACAGATATATGGTAACTGAAACTGGGTCGAAATGAGAAAAAAAAAACATTTTTGTATGACAAGCGTGAATTTTGAGAGATATCTTCTTTTCCTGAAGAATTTTTAAACCCAACTTTAATAAATTTTTCACTGATTGGAAGGAGTTTAGACTAATTTTGAGCTGGCACCTTAATGAACGTTTCTAATTGTTCGGTAAATGTGACCAGCAAGGAATATTAGTTAAAATGTAATTATTTCGAAGAGAGACAATTTATCATTGCATAATGTAACCCTTTTCATACAATTTGGCATGAGAACATTTTTATTTTAACACACTACAAAATACTATAAAATCCGTTGAATCTGGTCACACTGCCAAGTATCCGGCATCAGTTGTAGGTCATATCTTATTTTTTTCATACAACTCTTTGCATTCAATGTACATGCAGCATTAAAACAATTTTATTTGAGTGCTCTACAAAATGCTCTCAAGTCCGGAATATTTGGCAACATTGAATCTGGTCACACTGTCAAGTATCTGGCAACAAGTATAGGTCGTATCTTGTTGGCAAATCATTATTGCATCTTATTGACAGGTTTCTCTGTACTTACTACTATAGGGAATTGTTAATTCAATTCAGTTCAACTCAGTACCCTGCTATCAGCAAAGGTTTGCCATAATTATGGTAGATGTAATCCATCAACACATGATTTTTTTAAATTTATTCAACTTGATGGTCACCATCATCATTATAGAATCGAATTTCTCATAGCTTTTTGCGACGTTAATCTATTGAACAAGACAGCGTCCAAAGACAGTCATCCAAATTTGCTGACACCATCTGCCCCCCACCCCTCTCCCTTTAAGACCACAATCGTCCAAATTGTGTGAACTCCTATCGTCCTCCAATCTATAGACATAATTCGTGGACGGCCCCTATTCACGTTACCTGTTCAAAGATGTATAAGTTATTACGCTGTATTTCAAAGCTCATTATAATGACAATAAAAATTACACAAATATTGTTGCATAAAATTAATCTCTGACAAGGTTAATGAAAACGCTTGTTCAACCAAACCATTATGTGTCAAACCGAACTAAATTTTAACTACATTTGCTCGTGTAAGCATAATTGGTTTTTTTATTTTTTTAAATTTTTTTCCCATTTTAATCGCAAATAAACATTTCGATGCCTAACAGGTGCGTAATATACGTCGGTGAATTTGTTGAATTTGTGTTGGGTATATCGGTGCCATATTCGTGATAGTCGACCATAAAAGCTTGATAATATGGCGCAATAAAGATAATGGTGAATTGACTAAAAGTTAACATACAAATTACATCCCATATTCCACAAGTATAGGTAAACATGCAACCCTTGTGGACGCATTGTTTGCATTGTGTTCAGCGAGGTAGCCTACAGGGTGTGTCAAAAGTGTCTCACATTTGCAATAGCCATATTTCCAAAAGCCCTGAAACAGTTTCCTATTTTTTTTTCTTACTACCAGTTGACCATAAAAAGCCCAAGGGGTTACGCTTATCCCCATTTCTAATGCTATCGCCAAAAGTTCAGCTTTACCTAGATGATGGCAACCGAAAATAAATGAAGTTCAGCGAGGTTGATACACGTGATAACAATGGTCACCTATTGTTAGTGGCAATGGTCTGTCTTCAGAGCCTACAAAAGCTTTTCCCATCGGATGGAGGGCGCGGACAAGAAGAAAAAAAAAATAACGTTCATCAATTAGTGTAGGATTACTTAGATTCCCCCTACTCATGCCCTACCTGCCCTATTTCCTGGGCGGTTGGTCCTTTATGGCTCCACCTGAAAGGCTTCGGACCAGACCTCACCTGCCCATGGACCCTTTTGGCGACATCCTACGGAGAAATAAAACCCATTTCTTTATTTTTAATTTACCAACCTCACCGTGAATGTCAAACTCTTATTAAACAATAATTGCCGAATTGTGGGGCTATTGTTGTCGTAGTTGGGTTTGGCCGACCCGCACGCACGTTTGTGGCTAAGGGTCGCCATTGCGGACATAGGAATGTCTAAGGGGAGGAATTTTGGGCAGTGGAATAATCCACAATAGAGGAAAAGGGTTGTCTCCCCCCCAACAATATGCAGAGGTGTGGGCATGTGAAAATATGAATGCCAGTTTATAACACAGGGTAGAGTTGTTACCCTTAATCATGCATGTTGTATCGACGTAATAGGCCTACCCTTCCCATGACTGAAGTTTTCAACGATTTAGGGAACAGATTAAACCACCCCTGATGCAATATGCTAAAACTTACATGCACTACTTCGTCAAAGATGTTCACGAACGTGGAATTACACGAATTTCATTTATTTGCAGAAAAAATATCAGAAATTTTGTGGTTGAAATTGAAGTATTTGTACGTGTAGGCATGCAGGCTGTTATTTTATTCACAAATATTTAGGAAAAATTTGTTCAACTTTTAAAATAGTTTGGAAAACAAACAACACTTGTATTTGGGAGGGGGGGGGGGATAATTGTAAACATAAAGAAAAACTATTTCAATTATAGTATTTTATGGCTTTATTTATAGTAGTGAATTGAAATTGAACGACATGGAAATCAAGAAACGTTTTTATGTACATATGTATTTAAATATTCTCTTATTTCTAATTAATATTCTATTTTTTTTCATGAAATTATGTTGCATTAAAATATAAAATTTGATTTAATTTGTAACCCAGATTAAAAAATACATTAAAAATGTATATATATGCATGCATAATAAAATTACCCTGGAGAAATAAAAAGGTTTAATTATATATTCAGATCGTATTCAGTTACTTTAAAAAGGTTTTTTATTTTAATCATTAAATAAATTAACTGCAGAACCTTAAAAATCTAGAAGCGTTTGTATATTTCCAAGTATAACTTTTAATTGATACTAAAACGCATTTTTTATTTAACTATTTATCAGAATTACATACATCCTGGAACTTGTAAATTGTTTTATGCAAAAAAAATTACTTTTTTTGGAGGTGAGCAATTGCGGTAGTTCAGATATTTTACTCTAGAATTAAAGAAATAAAACAATTACAAGCTTTTGAAATTTCGACATTTATCAAAATAAACTTTTTATAGTTCCACCAAGCAGTTTTGAAAAAAATCCATATTTTAGCTTTCACCAATTAATCTCACTATGCCAATAATAATTGAAGCAATAATCAACGGTTAACAATACAATACTCAACCGGTTATTTCATTAAACCCTTTTGAAACATCGAAAACTGCGAAGGGCATTTATAATTAATATTCTGTTTTTTTCATTAAATTATTTTGAATTAAAATTTTAAATTTGATTAAGTTGTAATTTATGTTTAAATTATGTTAAATTATGAATTATGTTTTAAATGAAAATTTAAAACAATTCGTCATGGAGCAGCCAGACCTTTAAAGGGTTATTATTCGCGTAACACGGCCCATTAATCAAATATTATTTTTCCAAGTTAATGAAGCCTAACGTATCTTTACTAATAAAATATGGCCATTAAACGCACCTGTTTATTTCAGGAATGAAGTTTTTTTTCATTTTATTTTATTTTAAAAAAAACCACAGCTCTGGGACATGCATTTTCAATGCTTCCCATACTTCAATTTCCCTAGCTTCATACTTCAATTTCATTAGTGTGACCAGTTTTGTCATTATATTTACTACCAATTACGCATTCGATTTCTTTTTTTTTTTTTCATCCACTCCCTCCAAAATTTTATTCACTTTATTAAGAGGGACGCTCGCCGAAAAACTTGCTTTTGCACGCATAAATAAAGGCGTCCTTATTTCCAACCAAATACCCGATTAATACATTGTGTTTTTTTCTCAAAAAAAAAAAAAAAGCAATGCCTGCCTGCCTCTTCTCCTCTCAGTAAATCTTTCAGTTGATGTCCAATTAAAAGTTGCCGATTATGAATTTTTTTTTCTTTCTCTCTCCATATATTTTGTATTTCCCCCCCATAATTTTTTCGTTTAAAAAATCCTGTATAAATTGGCTGTCCAATTAAATTTTGCGTTTGCCTATTGACCGCATTTCAGTTGTGCGGCTAAAATCCGCTAAAAACAGCGGCTCATTTGGGGCTTGTCTTTCCTAATGTCTCCAAAAATAAAGATGGAGAAAATAGATTAAAAAGGAAGGCCTACAGAAGTATCGATATCAGAGGTTATAAGTAGTGCCTCAGGTAAGGCAGATTAATGTTGAAATTGTGGCCCGTGATATCGACCATCTTGATGGATCTGTCATCAGTCGCAATTTCCTTTCAATTACGATGCAACGTCGCAAGAATAGTGACAGCTCTTGACCATCGGGCAGCAGGATTAGCCTGGAGATGGACAAATATTTTGCAATGACCCAAAACTCAACGTTGAGGGTCACTGGGGCGAAGCTTTTCATTTTGGATCAGTCTCCACTCGGATGATCAATCCGACATTGACACTTGTTGCCGGAATTGGGAATCTGTTTGACCACTGACCGGTTTCCGATTGCAGGTCGGTTGCAGAAGTCATCTGGTGTCACAGATGGCGCTGGAACTTGGAGTTGGTGACGGTGGCGCCCCCACGGATATTTTTCTGACATTCATTACACGTTTTGAACATGAATGGAGATAGGGCCTGTAGCACTCATAAGTTGCATTTTGCTCCGGAAATACGTGTAAATTCCATGAAATTTTTAAAGTACATCTTGACCACGATTCAGTTTTGTTAGACAAACGTTCGTATCTCATTTATTGCATTGCGTTAAGCACGACCCATATGCAAAAAGAAGTGCATTCACAATCCATTTTAAAATGCATTAAATTGAGACTTGCATTTAAAATACATTTCCAAATTCAAATTAAATTATTGCATGGGAATTATTTTCGTCCATTGTTTTTGACAAAACAACGTCAATAACGGAATAGAGAGAGAGGGATGGAGGTGTGAAAAAGTCGTAATTTTGACAGAAGCCATTTATGGACGTCCCCTAAAATGGGCTTCAGTGGTCCCCATCTTGCGCATCCACGATATCGTGTAAAATTCACGTAAGGGGGAGGAAGCGACTGCAATCGATGTTGATTGGATGGATGGGTTTATCCCTTAAACAAAGTGGCCACTATAAATTTTGATCGTAAAAGGCACATCCATGATGACGAAAGCGTTTAAAGCGAAGCCATTAAAAATAGTGCAGCTTCATATTTATGCCACCTTAGGGGTGGGAGGAAGGTACTGTATGTCCAAATCACCCATATCACATCTATTATTTGCTTTTCCAATCGGTCAATGCGATGTGTCACCCGCCGCGTGTAGGGGGCGCTAGGTCAGGTTACCTAGTGGCGGCATCTATAAAGAAATCAGGCGGCTTTTAAGGGGCTTCTTGATAACAATTGAGAGAGACGCGAATTGGGGGTCCACTTAAAACTATTGCTAATAAACCCGATGGACCTCAGAGCGATAAATTACTTTATTATTTTATAATGCAATTAAAGATTGGACATTTTTTCTAGGGGCTTATCAATTAGCGAATTTTATTGTGGAAAAACAATGCTTTTCACCGAGAGTGATTTCAGTTTCCCCTCGATCGCCACACGCATGACCCCCCCCCTCACCTGTCGCCATTAAATATGCGTTTTAGTATATACTATCCTCGGTGGAGTTTGGTATTTGCATGGATTAGCATTGAAATGCGCGTAGTTTGATTGCCAAGATAAAACTGCAGACCACACGTAATTATTTCACTTTGCTAATGGGCATGCGCCGCTAATGGGTTAGGATTGGAGGAAGAGTTCAAAGAACGAAAGCATATTCAGCTTAACCCCTTAACCCCCCCTTACCCAAAAAAACAACAACAAAAAACTGCAATTTCTACAATACGCTTACCGAATTGTTGTAGCATGAAAAGTGGAACCGTCAGGCCGGAAACGCCGCTGTTAAATTGTGTAAATGTGAACCTGATAGACCCCTGACTAACTCAACGCAAATATTTGCGATTGCGCAAATGATTGTAAATGCCATTTGGAGAAAATAAAATTTGTTAAAGGTTCACGATTTGTTTGTTTTTTCAAAAAAAAAATTACTACTTGAGAGTTAATTTCGCATTTTTAATACTATTTTCGTGGCTTTTACTAAATAGTGATTTGCGCAGTTTGGAAAAAAAAAAAATTTCGTACGACTGTATTTGCGGAAAAAATATCTCCAATTCGCAAATATTGTAGGCCCAATAAATAATTTTGTGTTTATTTTATTAGGTGTAGGGATAGGACCTGAGCCCTCCCCCCTTCCCCCCCCCCCCCCAGCCTCCACCTGGATCCAACATTGCCATTAAGGTTAGAATTTAGACACATTTGCGTGAAATATTGATTATCACCAACGTGAAATTTGATCCAAAATTTCTTCGATGCTAAAATTACATTTTTAAGTTCCTTTAAATAAATAAATAAACGTGAAACAACAATGAAATGCCGGCGTACATTTTTACGTGAAATGAGACGTTGCTTCGTTAACTTTTATATCGATTTCCGTTAACAAGTACGTGTACATTTTTGATGCTATCAGTATTACTGGCAGAATTTATTGATATTGACAGTACCATTGACCGTATGCCAATTCTTCGCCGTAGTTTAATCGCAACAAATGAATGTTAAGGCAATTCAGGATGACTCTTAACATTTTCCCTAAAAATCATTCAAAAATAAATCATTTGTGGCAGGAATCCAGAACTCGAAGAAACTAAAACAATGCCTTCGAACTTCGTCATTAAATTCAATTTAACTCAACAACAAACTTGTCAGCGAAGGAAATGGCATTTTGGCTGGGAGACAAATCCATATTCATGTAGCCAATTAATTGGGCGGTTTCCACCTCTTCTGGGTGGCCATGAACACCGCTACTAGGTCCAATTTATACAGTTATCAATGAAATCCTAAAACGTTTCAATTAAGACAGAACCAACAGAATGCTCACTTTGGAAAGAAAATGCTTCAAATACTTAATATAATTGCTAAATTTGCAACTTTAAGTAAACTTTAAAAACAAAATATTGTGCAGCCTTCGAAGCCCATCTTCGCAGGATGTTTTAAGATGAAACTTTTTTTTCAAGTATTTTTTTTATTCATAAAATAGACATTTTCAAATTTTAATGTCAATTTCAGATATAAATTTTGTATGGCATCAGCAAATTCAAATTTGAAAGACCAAGATCAAACGAGTGCAATCTGAATGAATCATAATAGCATCTTAAATGAAAAAACTTAATAAATACATGTGCATGTAATATTTTTAATGAAGGTGATATTACATTTCTATACATCGGCCACCTGACTAAGTTGACAGATTTTGCCTGGGTCCTTGAGTGGTTACCATAGCAAGGTTTTAATAAATTTGAAGCCAGGGTAATTTCTTTGCATGGTGGGCATCCATTTGGCTCAGTTTTTAAATTAAATCCTATAAGGGCCGTTTGCACCATTGCAGGTTAAATGAAAGTAAAGCTAACCTGGGATTACCTATAACCCCAGGTTAACCTAAGGCTTAATATGTTTTTGTTGCATCATTTTACTATAGGAATTTTTAACACAGGTTACAGTAAACAAGGAGATAACGTGTCGCAGCTAGCAATTCAATAAAAATGTAATTAAATTACAAAACCTTCGGTTAACCCCGCCAATTAACTGGGTTAACGTTGATCCATGGTTAACTACTAACCCACTGTGGTACAATGCTTTGCCTTGATTAACCAAAGTTTGCCTTGGGTTTGGCTTAACTTTCGTTGGTGCAACAGGCCCTAAGTGGCGCAAGTAGTTTCGTAATACAATGCAAAAGCTGCTAATTGAAGACTTATTAAAATTAAACCGTAGTTTGGCGATGCCCATGCGTTGCCTAGATTTGCGATACACCCTGTACACACGACATTCCAAATTCTGTTTTATGCAAAAGCAGCTCTCCCAATCAATGCATGTTTTAGCCGCACTTCATCAACTTGGACAATTGGCAGTTGGGTCATCGACGATTAATGAGATATTGAATCATTAATGAGATCCGTCCAGATTTTCCTCCAAATGCTAGACGAAACGGCGTCGTTCAACCAGAATCTGCTCTTCTGAGTCTTTTTCGGCTTCTGCGTGGCGACCGACGCGCCCCCTGTCACTGGTTCCCGCCCCTCCCTTTGATGGACAGGCGAAGGGGGCGTGGCCGCGCCTCGTGCCCGCTCACGTGACCCCGCAGCACGGTAGCGCGCATGCGCACGCCCTGCGTCGAAGCAGCCGAATGAGGCACAGCATCAGAGTCGGCCATGGCTTCCGAGAGGAAGGTTGTGCTGTTACTGGCTTGGTTAGTCGTCTGGATTTTTCAACTGTTTGCGGCGATTCAAGGCAAAGAAGGTAAGAATCGAAACCCCGTTATCTCAGAAAGATGCGTTCGTGTCGCGCAGGGCTTCGAAATGTTCGTAAATCAGTGGAACAAAAAAAATTGCGCCAAAATACACCCATGTGCCACCGGCGGCTTCGATCGGTCAGAAATGCCAGTGAATGTAAACGTGCCAGGAATTTACCTCGCCGATCGCGATCGGGGAAAACTGTGCCAAACGGAGGATTTTTTGTTTTGCTCTCTCTCTCTCTCGCATCTGGAAATACTGTATGACGGACGCGGAACGGGCTTCGCAAGGAATAATTCGGCTTGGAACAACGGCTGGTGGCATCTGCGGACCCTTAACTGTCATGGCCAAATTTCGCCGCTTTCGATAAAGAAAAATAATCCGAAACTAAACAGTAAATAAGTACTGTTTATTATCAGCCATGCTTACTCTGTGAGACCCGTATGTAGAGAGAAGAATTTGCGCCTCGTGCGAATGTTCCAATGTTCGAAAAAGTCGAACGGGCGACGACGTTCTAGAATGTGCCGAAAATTGAAGTGATTTTTTGTTTTTCGCATCGTATGTGTTTGTGTGTGTTATCTTCCGCTTTTTGACCGTGCCGACAAACGTGATAATTGGATGTTTCGGATAATATCTGACCGTCTGCGCTTCCGATTTCGGCCAGACAAGACGCCAGAGACCGGACCAAAGGGCACATCGGCACTTCGCTACGCCAGGAGGTGTGGACATCTTCTCAATCTCCTGAAATCTTCTCAATGGATATATATCTGTGAATCGAAACTTATCGGCTTATCGAACGGGCTCAATCTGCCATCTGAAGATGCCGAAATCGAAACGAAATTTACGTAAAATATTGAGTAAAATGCGCGGCCCGGTGAACCCAGATAACCCTGAAAGTTCGTTGTCCGAAGACCTCCGCTGGCTGCGCCGGGCGTTAGGCCACCTCGGCCGGCGAGAGAGGCTCCAGGCTCCCCTCCGATGAAACGCACACAAATGAGACGTTTCGGACCTTCGTCTGACTGCTAATTGCTCAAACTGCAACCGCCCATTAACGGCTAATTAGAGCGGCTACGAAAGGCACCTGGAATCGTCTCCGTTTGCCAATTTCCATCGATTTCGAAAAGCTTTTCGACTTATGGAATTTTCTGCACGGAACGTACGCTGCGTGACAATGGCGTGGATTTTGGCTTTTGTTTTTTGCAAAGGGTGTCTTTAAACGAACTCTTGTACGAAGCTCTGTATGAACTCATGTTAGAAATTATATGCATAAAGTACACGCAAAAGCTGAGAAATTTTTATTTTTCGTGCGCTGAAACACTTGTTTCTACCAACTTGTCAAAACGCATCAAAAAAAAATCGTTGTACTAAGATGCAAGTGGCCTAACAGTTTTGCCAATATTTTGCTGCGATCTATTGACAGCCAAAACCATATCTGTCCGTATTGCCCATATAGCCTACTTAATCTATAGCCTAGGCTATTATCCGTTAACATTTTGCTAATTAGAGAATGCATATTTTTGAGAACTTCGAATCAAACTTACGATTAACAAAATGTGTAATATAGCACTACGCTGTAGTTGGGATATTAAAATTCATCCTTTTAAAATCTTAATTCACATGCGATAGTTAAGGCGTTATAATTTCGTACGTCTTGGAGTTTTTAGTTAAGATCTTTTACCGATAGACCGTTGTTAATCTACTTTATCAGACCAAATTTTACAAAACAAGCTTTATGAAACTGTCGATGTTCACTGTTGGATGCCATGGATAATGTTTGGAGTTAATACGCGAATATCAACGGATGACTTGTTAGGACCACGTCTGCCTCTCTGACAAACGCTGTTTCTGCTCGTGTCTGGCCTGTAGACCCCTCCCTGACCCCAATCGTATTTCTCGATCCAGTCCTTCTAAACAGTTATTGACACCATCAGCCTTTCCATCTCACCCCGTTTGGCTCAATTATTTTTAGCGGCCATCGTTTTTAAGTGCCTCGGGTTACTTTAGTACTTTCTCGACTAAATTTTCGGGTTCAAAGCCCGGCAATTCGCTTCCAGGCCCTGGACACTGGGCACTTCCCATGAATTGTTTCGTGCCTAAGCAATAAACGCGCTCCAGAAAAAAAATGATTAGGCCTAAAATGCGTCCGAAAACTTGCAGAAATCAATGTCTTCATCGACCCGCAATAAGTTTTGAATTAGACATATCTTTTTTTTTTTAACGGTGACGCCCCCCAGCAGCGCCTGTGACATTATAGTGATTAATGAGACTGCGTACGAGTGATCACGTTTACATTAAAGCATCTTTAGACCCGATTTTGTAATACCCGTTTGCAACACATTAACCCTAACGTGATTTGGTTTATCCACGGATTAGAAACGTCAACTTTGTTGCGCGCTAGAGCTGCCTTTTAAAGCCCTTTCATCGTTTTTTTGCCACCAAATTATCGCCGGGGATCTTCCCTCCACTGATGAATGCCTTTTACGTAGTGTAGTCGAAATGATAATGCGTGTTTCTCTCTTCGTTTGCTTCCTTTGCCCCAAAAAATGTTTGGATTCAACTTCTTCACTTGGCCGTTAGAGGGCGCTCCTTATTGATGGAGGTCCCAAACTCCATCGGACTCAGTGCAGACATTGCACGATCATTACTAGCGTCATTACCTAAAATGTTTACACTCCCTAACATATGGCATATTGTTCCTGGTAGAAGGATACTGTGTTGAATTACATTAATAGCGTTACCTGAGAATGGCATTGCTAATGATGTGGAAGTTAAGCTGAAATGGAATGTTTTTTCCAGTAATGATGGGAATTTAACATGATCGTGTACGGTTGACAAGCAATGGAGTAATGATTGTTGGTAATGCCATGATCGTTTAAGGTTTGCTTTAGGTTATTTGTGGTGCTATATGGAAAGGGCCCACGTCTTCGATCCTAGCTCTTAAGATATTGCCAATTACATTGTGTATCAGTGAATGAAGAGCAAAAAAATGAGTAAAGGGTTTGTTTTATTTACGTACTTGACTGTTGCAATTAAACAGAGTGGGATCAAGTTTCTGGATAATTACCCAGACTGCAATTTATTGTTATGCATTGGAAGAAAATAGCAAACTAATCTGCGTAGAAATGCCTATGTAAAAAAATAAAAAATAATTATCATAGATCGATAATTATGTTTTGAAAGTTTTTCAACAGTTTGACGAATTTGATCATGCCTATAACTCAATATCGAAGATGTGGGCTATTTCGTATAATGTCTTAAGAGTTTTTTTTATCCACGGATTACATATTTGATGTCCGCGCTACCGGTCACTGGTACTACAGTGTAGCCAATGTCATAGGTTCTAGATTTTGGCCTCCTAAACCCGAAAAGATCCTACGACTTGTAGCAATTTTGCATTTTGATCGTGCGAAGGGCCGAACCACGCTAAATTACGCACTGATGAAAACAAATTAGGAATTTATGCAAATCGCATAACTCTTGTGTTCGGGATTTAGTGAAACGTCAAATGAACTGGTTTAATGATGGGAACGAGTCGGACCGTAATTTATGTAATCAAGGTTTTGACGCCCGGAGCATGGACAATGAATGGGATTGAATTGATGGAATAATTAGCGAACTGACAAAAGTATTATTCAATTTCGATTTCAGGTCTGCTGGTGTTAATGTGTAATTCGCAGAAATTTTTAACAATGAGAAAATGTGTCCACGCATTAATCTGAAGTTAAAAATGTTGGTAATTAGGAATTTTTAAACTGGAAAACTATCTTGGGTTAATGACCACAAGGTTGCAATTGCAGGCTTTCGGTTATGTCCAGTTTGGAGGCTTTTTTTCGTTCAATCCGTTCGATGTACAGCTGCGTGTTAAAAAATTTGAAACAATTCCCCCTTAATTCATCCCCCCCCCCTCCTCCTAAACTGTTTATAGCGTAAATGCATTAGCCCGCAATGTAGGCCAATGCGAACATATTCAGGCGATATTCACGCAGTTTTATAATCCTGAATGGCTGAAAAAAAATTCATCTCGCACTAATTACACAATAAAAACAAAGGCATAAAGGTCTGGCACGTAGCTAAAAGGTCACCCGATTAAAGGGGGGCATTTCGAAGCGGAACTTCGTGAGTTTCTTGCCCAAAATCGTGATACTTGAGGACGTATTTTTTGCGCGAAACAATTCGTGTGATGCACCCTTGTATTAAGTTGAAATTCGACCAATTTGAAATTCGTTGAAATCGGCCATTGTTCCCTCGCTTTTTAGGAGCTCAGAAATTTGGACGGTAACAGGTTCGGAGTGGGGAAACCTAGACCCCATTTCGGGGGCCTGTTTTTTTTTTCCAATAAATATTCCGATTGTGATAAAAAAAAATGCTGAGCAGTGTTGTAGGTTGGCCAAGTTCCGTGTTCCCAGTGGGTCCGCCACGAACGCAATTGACCTAATTTGGAGCTACTACTCAGAAAGCCAATTTTTGAGAAAGGTTGCTATCGGCTTCCTATGTCTCAGCTGAAATTTACGCCCGCTGAAACAAAGTGACATTTTTTTTTTTTTTGGCAAAATTAATAATAGCCCGAGAATGACAGACGGTAAACGTATTCGAAAATTGCGAGCATTTGGTTGATTGGTAACCTTGGGGGGACCAGGAGGGCCCTGCATGCATGCAGTGAGTTGTTCCCTTTTTAAAATTTGACCACAAGAGAAATTGGTTTGATTTGATCGGTTGCACACTGGTACAGGTTTTCCCACCTACGGTTTAATCGCCGATTAAATCGGTAGCAATGGAAACGTAATTTTTTAGCTAGATTTCCATGGGGGTAAATTTAAAATTTAATTTGCATTCCAGCAAGGATCTAAAGACCCTTTCGGTAATGCTAATCTTTTGTACCATTTTATCGTTAAATTTTGCCAAAAATATTTTGCTGCCAACTATTGACAGATTTAACACAACTGAGGTACAAATTCATGATTTCCAGAGAAGGCTATTGAAAACAAGTCTCTGGGAAATTTGTCGAAGTTCCATTCCCAACAATGCCATTCGCAGTAAACAAATTGTGATCCCTTCAGTGGTTTACGAACAAAATAGTATATGACTTACAGATGGTTATAGACGTTTAAAAGTTTATAATAACCGTTTAAATATAGAGAATGTCTTGCTAATTGGTTTTACCTATCGTATGGAGTCAAAATCAATGTGATCTGGAAACAAAGACACGTTCTATACGCATTTGATGAGATTCTCAATGAGATAACAAATATGAAAAAGAATTGCTGTAATATTATTGTTCAAGGATTTACACTTCAAAAATACTAGGAATGTGCTCGAAGCAAATGCTCAAGTTTAAGTGGAAATTCGATACGAAGCGGAGCAAATGCTTCATCTCGCACGTCCCAGATTAGTTCCCTAAAATCCGCACCGCTCATTGTCCCCTTGATGGAGCTGCGAGGGGCGAGCCCTAGGCCCCCTCCCTGCACCATCATGTTATTACTTCTGGTGAAATGCCACGGCCGTGTCCCTCGTTTATGACCGTTTGACCACGTCCTGCCAGGGCCCCCCTTCAGACCTTTCAGAGGTACGATTAGGAATCGTCTGAAATGGACAAAAATGAAATTCCTGGAGGACCTCTGGTTGCTGGCACTCGAGATTAGCAGCACTGCTGACATGGCCCCCGCAACCTCGTCAGCCAGAGTCTGAACGATGCATTTATATATCGGAAAAAGCTAACAGAATGTGGGAGGCGATGAATTGCTCGTTCAAGACCGGACATGGAGGGAAAAACAGCCGGCGATTCAAAAGGAGACATTCCCCCCCTCGACGATCGATAGACCCCCTCGTTCGACGAATGCCCGCCAGGTGGCGCCTTTTCCTGTTTCTGAATCCTTCGCTTGAGGCCGTGGTTGGGGCTGGCGGAAGTTGATGGGCTCCTTCTGGCTCATTTTGTCCATTGTGTGAAGAGGTGATGCTTCGAATTTTGAAGTAAATGCATGAGTGTGACCTCTAAATAAAACTGGATGATCAGTGTAAACAATTCGTGTCAAGCGTTTTAAGACGTTTTTAAGAAAATTGTCTGAATAATCGGTTTGATGCTAGAAGTGAGCATCAACTGGTGAAGTTTTCATCATGCATTCTGGAATAGATAATCAATTAACTTTCAGCATCTATAATCTTATTTCACAATTATATTCAGAATATGAAGTCATTGCATTTAATAACAGTGCGGTCGTTTTAATCAGAAATATATCAAATTCATTGTAATTACATGTATAAAAACATTTAAACGAACGATAATACCCACTTGATAAATACTTGTTTTTGTTTTGATGTGCTAATATACGTTTCATACTAAAACGTGTAAACACTCAGTTCGTGTAATCTGAAAATCATTGTAATATTTGCCATTGAAAATTCCTCAATTTAACATTTATAGGATAGGATTTCTGTTTTACAGCTTGTAAGTTTCAATTGACCAGTGTTTCAATGGAGGGTTATGGATGACACATGAAATAACTTTGAAAACTCCAGGAATTTTGGCGTTTTCGTCGCTTTGGGGTGCGAAGACCACCTCCGTTTTGAACGGGAAATTTCACACCAGCTGCCCCCTACGATTTTCGTTGTCATCCCCTCTTTTAATTTAATTTTTTTTTGTCAGAAGGACCCTCGATTCCTCAATAGGATTAGCACGGGCGAAATGTTCACGGGCACCAAAATTGGGGCAATATTTTCGGCAACGTTGCATTTTATTGGTCTGTCAGGGGGGCTGGCCCCTGTCGTTTTCGTTGGGTGTTTTATTTCCACGGTTTCCCCCGTGATCGCATAAATAAATTTAAGAAAAACTGGAGCTATATATCTGACCAGAATATTGCGTGTGTATGGAGTTTGTCTCTCTCTCTCTTGCTCCTCAAGAAATGAAAGATAAGGATGAATAATATCCCAGAGAAAAAACATTAAAATGCTGCTAGGGGCCAGGGTACCTCTCGTTTTTTATTTCGCCATTTCTCTGTCTCTCCAAATCTTGATAGGCCACTGTGCTACCTTCGAAACAATTTTCGGTGGTAAAAAAAATACACGTATCCTCTCTCAAGTCCATGTCTGTGATGTAGACACTAAAAGTAAGCGAAATGACAAGCACTCGTTAGTGTAGGTTTAGCTCTCTCTCCTGTTGGACCTTGGCCGGTGCACTGTACCCTTAACCAGTTAGGAGCCAATGTCAAGTGCCTCCATGACAATTACCCCGTAGCTGTAAATTGAATTTCACATTATTTTTTTTTTGGTTTTGTGTGTCCTGCCATCTTTGCTCGTCCTGGTGCATGTCCGAGTAGGCCTTAATATGCGTATTGTTATTTTCTTCTTTCTTTCTTTCTCTTTGAATTCTTCTGCTAGCATTAAAATTGCTCTGCTCGAATTTGGGGAGATGAAACGGGTTTCCAAGAGAAAAACGCTCTTGGCAGGGTCATTAAAACTGTTTGGGATCTGTTTTGTTAGGCCTACCTGCGATCTTGAATTTCTCCTCAGTCGGTGTACGAATTGACCTCCAAGTCGCTTTTCAATGGATTTCGTTTTGCATTCAAAACCGGAGAAAGACGCGTTTTTAACAAAAGGGGTTTTCATATCTAAATTACAGTTAATTTTTGGGGGGAACAGAACTTGGCAGATTCTTGAAATGTGTCTGCAGCGATATGGTGAACCTTTTTGAGTTTAAAGATGCTAGATCGATACAAGAGGCGTACAGTTTTCAGGTGGTCAGTGCTGTGTTTTTTTTAATTGGGTGATTTATTGCGCCGCTTTTTTCATCCAAACCTTGTCCTAATTAGTAAATATAGGTCTTCATTGCGAAGGTTCAATGTACAAGTCAAATATTTGCCCGTAATTGGGGGGCTTAATTGGCAGAAAGATTGGTTCCGTGAATCGTCCATGTTTTGATGCATGGCAATTTTTCAAAAGTTTTGATAAGTTTTTCTTTCTTTCTTTCTGACGATGACTAGACGTTTTCTGGTCTGCAATTTTCATCCCATTTCCAGAACAGTTACCATTTATTCATGCCATTCAAGGCGGCCTCGCAAAATTGCTATAAATTTGGATTGAAACTGTAAAATGACATAAGGCGTTAGGCAATTTCGTGCGCAATTTAATACCCCCATCCGTTATGCTAGCTTTGTCCTTTCACTGCACCTGGGTGTTGACATACACCCCCTCCCTGAATGTGCCTAATATAGAGTACCTGTGCAAATTGGAGTACCATAACCCCTAAGTTTATTGTGTGCTGGAAATGGTGGCACTATTGGCTTTGAACTTCCGGCGTAAAAATCATCTCTGAAATGTTAATTTTTTTTCTCTCCAAACATTGTTTGTTTTTTCTTTTGCTAAATTTTTACTTAGGTTTAACAACCAAAAAACGGGTGCATTAGTCGCTCCAATGAAAAAAAAAAAAAAATCCATTTCTAAATAGAGGTGACAAATTTTTGCCAACTGACAAATCTGTCATGTTCGTTTCCATCCGTAATGATCTTTCACTTTTTTAATGTTTCGTTTGGCAGCTTTTTGTTTAAAGTGTCTTTGCTAATTAGTTTTTGTAAAGGGGATTTTTGCCGAATTTTGAAATGTCACCTTCGCGTTTTTTTTTAAATTTTAACGAAGACGCCTGTAGGGTGTCGTGTGTTTCTTTGCTGAAAGCCCCTTTGGGATATTCAGGAATTACTTGGGAGTTTTAGTTGTCTTTTTGACGGAATTAATTTAGTTGACAGCGCTAGCACACATCGAAAAATGTGGAATTGAACATATTGTTTTGAAATGTTTGTTTTAATAAGGCTGGATTTAAACAACTTCATTTCTCACTTGAAAATCTATCCCCGTAGAAAAGTAATAATAATACGCTAAATTTAATGTAGGCCTATGTATTAGATGCCGAAATGTAAACCGCAAAATTTACGTTTGTTACCAATCCATAAAAACGTCAATGTCCAGCTTGGTCTTTAAACGTTTTCTGACATTGATTTTTAAAATTAATCACAACAGGTATAGGTTTATTCTGGATCTAGTTTACAAATGCGGTTTGCCCTCAATGACTGCAATTTGTAGTCAGAAAACGTATCAATTCACTGGCAGGAGATATTTAAGAGGTCATGTCTATATGCATAATACCCAAGGGAATTTGGCTGATTTTAGCGGCATGGCCCACAATTTGCAGTGAAAAAAAAACGTAACCAGTAGTTTCTCCCCTTACACTCTAGCCCTTTCTATTCAGCGTTTTCTTTTTATTATTATTCATTTTCACTTATCGAGTCGACCTGAGAAAAACACATTTTTTTCTTGGCCAGACAAGGCATGAATATAAAATCTGAAATGGTTTCCTTTGAGACCTGGCTTTAAAATACGAGCCCATATTTTATATAAAAATTGTGGAGGTGGACATATATGTGCCAGTCATGAAGCGATCACTTTTAGCTCCTAATCGATTATATGCTTCTAGGTTTCAGTTATTCGGGATTTTTTTAAAGGACGTGTACTTGCTGGCCAACTCGCAGAAAGTCAATCTTCCAGGATGTATTAAGCGATATTGACCTAATGGCATTTTAACTGGTGCATTATTTGTTCCGATTACATTGTGATATGTCAGGTGGATTAAGTTGTTAAGGTAAAACCTCTTGACCATCAATTTGCGGACCACATTGTAAATGTGATTGTTCATTAATCAGCAGTTGTCTTATCGATATAGAAATCATTCCTTGTAATCAAATTTTTTTACCTTACTAGGAATGCTTTGTTTGGGTGATAAGTATATTTCAGTTGGATGACAACCTGTTAGGCTGAATTTACTTTTGCATTTACAGAGAGGGTCTTCGGGTCGTTGAACATAAAAGGGACTGAGAATCAAGATGGTGTATGTCTGAAAACATCAACATTTGAGTTAAACCTAAATTACATATTCTGACAGCATCTTCCATTTAGTATTTATAGTGGCAAAGCTCCAGATATATCATCCATATGTGATAATACACCGGTAGCTGATTAAGCGTATTAAAACGAATGGAAAACACGCCACTATGATTATCACCCCCTCTGTCATCTTTTGTCCTTGAAAAGTCGTTGAGTTTATGCTCTAAACTCCGTTTACTCCATGGATTTGTGAACGTTGTGATTGATCCTGCCTTAACTGATGGCTGTAGCCGCCTTGAAACTATGGCATGACTAATCGATAATTGGAAATGGCGGATCCTGGTGCGAGGAGGTCAGATGCAAGACGATCGCGGCTAAACCGTGGCACATTTCGACCAATTTGTCAACTGGCAAGAAATCGATTTGAATAATTTGCTCGCCCATCGAAGATTAGGGACAGAGCTTTGATGACCTCGCGATTCTTGGAGCAGGCAATGTGAGGCCGTAAAAACCCCAATTTCGGCTGAAATGGACTGGGGGCCGCTCCCACCTCCATTCTTCTTGGCCAGGCGTTTAACTTTTCCCACTTTCTTGTTTCTGAAAAGAGCGCCCCTATTAGATACGCAAGTTTGATGAGGACAAATGCAAGAGCTGTTGGCGTTTTTGTTGTCCCCCTGATCATTAGACGCGCTGCCATTGGTCTCTCTCACCCCAAGGGTATCTGCGTTTTCTTCAGCGTCTTACCTGCCTAGGGACCCCTTACAAACCTCCATCCACGTCCATGGCAGTGTTGTCGGTGTGAAATATAGCCCTTATTGTCCCACCTTTCAAAACAGCATCATTGGCCTTTGGGACCTTCCCTCGCTGAAGGCTGAGGGGAAGTGCACCCAAGAATGAGTAAGGGGAGCTGGGACCCCGGGTTTGGTTGGACGAAGATATCTTTAATGCCTTGTTTTCTTCCACCGCTTTTTCTCCACCCATTTCTGATTGGTTTGACACCTGATGGCGGATCAATGGTGAATTGGGCATGCGCACTGGGAAGTGTGAACTGGGATACAAAGGAATCTGGTTTCGAAAGCTGGGATAAAAACTGCTAACCGACAATGGGGCAACTGCCTAGTTATCCTTTTTATAGCCAGTTTTATTGACGCCTCTTGTTTGGGGTGTTGGGACTTAGGTCTTTGGTGCATGCGCAAGATGCAGGGGAGCACAGTAACAATAACATCACACAGGAAGTGTTAAAAGCGAATGGTCACGGGGAGACCTCCAACCTCCTCCCCTGATCTCAATTTCTTGAATTTCCACCCCTGGGCACGGTTTATTGGTCTCAGTATCCGTTTTCTGTAGTAAATTCCTAAAGACCCCCACCACCGTCTGTGGGTATGTGTGGGGTTTAGGGGTAAGGGGTGTCTGGTTGCCTGGTTTTGGGCCTGGCATCTCCAGCGGATTACTGTTCCATGGCTCATTCTGGTGTCTGGAGGCGGTAATTACTGAAAATCTTGGCCATTACACAACTTATTAAGCCATTCGGCAGCGTAGGAGGTCCTTTGATGTAAACCCTCCTCCTGCACTAGCAGCATTTAAGTGCATGGGTGTCATGTGGTACGTACAGCAAAATTAAAATTAATTCATCCAGCTGCCCTGGCATGATGGTGAAACACATAGTGTGTATATTGTTCCCTAATTACATGGGTCACGTGTGTCACCTGCCCCTCAATGAGGTACACTCACTAGCAGTTCAGATCAACCACATTGATGGCAATTAAAAACGGAATTAAATTTGAATTGGTTTTTATGTGACTCAATGCAATATACCAAAGCCCTGTGCCCATCCTGGTGGAAAGATCAGTACATATTTGTGCAAAACTACTTGTATGTGGTGATATTAGTAAAAAAATGTAACGATATCACTAACACTACTGATATTAGCAATCCAAAAAAAACCGATGTCAGTATAGAAACAATTTCACCACTAATGTTATAATTATATCAGTAAAGAATCACAGACTGATCTTTTTCACCAGTGCCAGACGTTCAGATGCCCAGCGGTGTTGTCTTGATGTCCACCATATGCTACTTCCCAAGCTGTGGGGGGTATTTCTTCAGTTGCGTTTATTTCTCTCACTATTTTTGACTTATTTTTCAAAGAATCCAATAATTTTAACGTAAGTAATGCACGCTCTTTAGTTTTACGATGTCCTTGGCAGTCATATTTAGGCCTGCATAATGCTGTTTCATTGCTTATTGATACAAGGAATTGTGCTTGGAATCATCTGGTCTAACACCGGTCAATAATGGGCTTCTGCCGTATGCGCAGTCAACACACGTTGCTGAACGTAAAATCAAATAAGGTTTTCAAGTTAGCTTCTTATCGATTTCACACACATGTATTGTGAATTTGTCGATGTGGGAAGTTTAGCCGTGACAACCCGCATTGTTAATAATATACAGCCGGACTTTTCGCCAAATCCAAATGAAGAGATAAGACTTGCATGAAATAACAAAGGATGTTGTGTTTGGACTT
>JAQIXS010002022.1:0-25248 GCA_034700785.1 Rossiulus vilnensis
AGCTATCAGTTTACGTGCAAGTTTTTTTATTACATTTTAAATTGAATTTAGAATAACACATGTTAGGATAATGTTAAGTTGGAGCTGGCGTTTCGGGGGCACCCTGTATTGTGATATTTTTAAAATAGGTAGTGTTTTTTGTCCAAATATACTTAACCCTTGTTAACTAAAACTAGTTATTTCTGAGTACTCAGCTCAATCCCCTGCCAGGGGACTCAAACCGATTTTGAAAATATGTTCAGCATTTTTTTATCCCTTATCTGGTGGCTTTTGCCTGAGTTGAGATTTTAAAAATTAGCCTAATTGCATTCGTGATCCTGGGCCAGATCGGTATTTCGAAAGACGAATCTCGTTACAATCATCCAAATGGATCTTGTTTTGCTTGCAGAGCACTCTTAAAAATTAATGCCACGAGTTCAAATTTATGCAGTTTTTTATTTTTATTTTTTTCGTATGTCTGTTTAATTCTCGGTGGAATTGGTTTGGCAAATTACGGCAGTGATAATCGAGCATTATGCTGAATTATTCGGTTTATGCTTGCTCAGCACTCGGTCGACCCCACCCACTCATGAAACAAAATTTAAAACTTTTTCCATGAATAATTGTGCGAATCTTGCGTGCTTGACATAGGCCTTGTTTAGATGAGTTTTATTTCTATGCCATGACCATGAAATAAACCAAATTTTAGGAGAAGACCGAAACCGTGAAATGTGATATTGTTTATTTAACTGATAAAAAAATGTAAATGCCCACAAATTACTATAGTTTCAAAATAAACTGATGGTTTGTCATCAATAAATGTTCCCAATGATGCTTTTGCTACAGAATTTATTTATAAATATTGATGTACTCGTTTATTGTACTGATAAAAAATACTATTGCCTACATATTACTGGAGCTTCAAAACAATTGATAGTTTCGTTTTAATAATTTTTCCCAATGATGTTTTTGCTACAGAAGTTATTTTCAAATACTAAGGGAATAATTTTTAAAACAAATAAACGATATACGCCAGTCGGATACTACTCCGTTTTGAGTGCTACAGTGAGGAACAGCGATGTTCTACAGATCATCCAGTTTTAACATTGTAAGCATATTAATGTTTCACGAAAATGTGTCTTAATTGAGAATTAATTCGTCCACCCTGCTCGTATTAACTATTTCCCGTAATTAAAATGCGCCGCTGCGACCATATCATGCGGATAGGAAGAGGACATCCAATTTAATGCACGGAAAATAACTTACTACTTTAACGAATGTAGGGACAAATAGTTAGGATTATTTTGGAGACCCTGTATATGCACTACTTTTATCAATTGTGCAGTATTATTTTTCTCCAAGTTTATACTTTTCTTCTGCTCCTCCAGTCACTAAAAGGCCTTCCCAAGCCTTTCCTTCGCCGCCTGATTAATTGACTGATTATTTCAGGATATAAGATTCTTCTCTTGGAAACCACAAATGCAGCCAATCAATATTATGCAATTACCGGTATTTTGCTGTTGGAATGGTTTTAGGCTTAAAACGCGCTATGCGAGGCTGACTATTTTTAGGCTCAAAATGATAAATTGACCCCATCACATATTTGCAATCATCACTGACCGCTATAGGCTCCAATTTTGCAAATGTTGACATTTTTCCATACGCAAGATTGAATTATGGACTTGTTCGTTCATTTTAAATACGCTTACATTCAAATGATTTATCCACCAAACCTCGCAGGATGATTTAATGCAACACGCAATTTTCATGCATTATTGAAGATTATGTATCAATAGCACTAAACACGTGTGACGAAATCATTCACTGTCTTATCGCATGTAATAGGCCAGATCAGCGCCAGTTTGCGAAATGCGCAAGGAGAAATTACTGCTTCTCTTAAGCCTCTTGTGTATGTCAAAATATTAAAACAGTTATGCAGTTTTCTTCCACTGCATTCAAATTGCAGCATTGTTCACAATCATTTTCGCACGATCATCTAATGCTCAAGACAGCAGGGTAAATCTAATTCCTTTAACAGGATGACTGCATGTGATCAATTTAATTAAAGCCTTTGGAAAGTCATTCAATTAGCAAGACCCAATTTATATTTTGACTTCGATTTAATCGCTGAAGGAGATAGAATTTCTACTTTTGCGCCCCTAATCACCACTGACAACCTCAGCATGATAAGAAAATACCAAAAGAAATTTGCAAGAAAATTACTTCCATTGCTCCTAGCAGTAGAATAATATCTGTTTGAGATGTGTTATTATACACTGTACGTATAATCTCTTTATTAAAATGGCACCAGTGTAAATACGAGATCAATTTTTTGGAGATGCTGGGGAGAACATTCTTCAACGTATTTTATCACATGCACACATTTTCCCATAATTTTGAAAAAAATAACGGAATTGGTAAGAATATAACGTTAAATTGTCTTTTGCTTTCTTCAATTATTCCATTGTTTGTTTTTTTTAGTTTCTAAAAAGTAGTACAAGTTGTAACTTGAAATTATTTTTATATGACCTAATATTTACTAATCTTTTATTAATATTTTAATTATTTTTAGTCTTTCGTTTTAGCCAACTGGATCACTTTACAATTATTTGATCATGAAAAGCTGTACGAAAAAAAATGCGTTTCGAAATATATATGAAATGTACACCCTAATAAAATTAATAATGGCAAGAGTAACGTTTCACATTTGCATAAATGTTATGAAAGTATACGAACTTCACCTTGGATTTGTATAGTGGAAGAAACCCAGGCATTAACAGGGATCTACTCTTGAAAATCTAAGTTGTTGTTGTGCAAGTTTTATTGGTTGATTGTGCATGGATGTATCCGTGGATCATGCTTTTTTTAAAAATTGTGAACGTCTCTCTTACGTATATTTCTGATACTCGATGTTGACGGAAGGCTAGATCTATTGTAAAGAAACGACTCAAAAAATATCAGCCGAGACCCGCATTCGAGTTGCCGACTGAAGCCATCTTTGCATCGTAGGGGCCTGGGGGCTGACGGGCCCTCTGCAGGCAGATCTGTTGTCTGTGTGTTTTTTGCTTTGCCTAAAGATTTGCAAATGGCTACGAGAGTTGAAATTTAAACCCAAGGCCCATTTAAGTCTTGTCATAACCCGCATAGGAATGGAAGAAAAAGTGGGTAAATGAAGTTTTAGGCTTTGCAGCACGGGTTAGCAACAATCATTGTAGGCATATGAACGCTTATAGCGCTAGTATTATAATTATTTGCCTAATTGTTATATAATTATCGCCTATCATCCAGTCCTATCATTTCTATGATCTAATTTCTCACTGACCCCTTAAAACCAATAAAATGTGGTACTCTATGTAAAATGGGCCCACATCTTCGATCCTAGTTCTTGAGATATGTCAATTAAATCAATTAATGAAGTAACTTGAGAAAAATAAGGGTTTATAATAAGGGTGTACCCTTGGTGTAATTAAACTAAACGTGGGTCAAAGTTCTGCATAATTATGCAGGCTGCAAGAGCAAACATGTTTTTAGTGACGAATCTGCGTAAAAATACCAATGTAAAAATACTGTAACTAATTATTATGGAGTAATAATTATTTTAAAATTTTTTAATCAGTTTTACAATTTTATCTTGACAATAAGGCCACATCGAAGATGTGGGCCTATTTATATATGCTTATCGGTTTAGTAATCAAATATGGACAGAGGCAAATTGATTGCATCTAAACTGCAATGAAAATAATCAATGATGTTGTCGGTCTCATCTTTTATTTTCATCAAATAAAATTTAGTTTTGTTTTATAATGCAATGGACGTGACATCAGACCAGAATCGATTAAGTTACTCGCTATAAATTTGGCTCGTAACGTCTCAAGGATTGGAAGAAATTGAACGGACATTTAAGACAAAAATAACCGACCCTATTGTGTCTCGCGAGATCTCAATGGTGTCATGATTGATGGAGGTCACTGACCAGACTCAGAAATGACCAGTTTTGTTATGCTGAAATCATTCACAATTTATAGGACTTTTCAACATGGATTAAAACGAAGAAGTGGTCCTAGTAATATTTCGAAAGGTGTGATATATTATGCACGCAATTTGCCATTGGTGAATGACCCTTTTAATCTGTTGTCAAAGTTGGAATGATGGTAAATTAAAAATGGTGGTTTGACCTTATAAACTGAATTCTGGGAATAAGCCATAGTTTGAAAATAGGTGCATGATCCCGCTCAAAAGCTTGTTTTTATTTATTTTTCTTTTTTTTTTTAATACGGTCGATTAATAATGCATTTCCTTCATCCCATTTAATGTTTGGATGCGAGGATATCGTGTATAAATTTTATGAATTTTTATAGGTCATAAATGTGTTTTCCGTCGAAATTCACCATGAAGCTTCTTAAGCGCCTGTCATATACATATACAGGGTGTTTACCAAGCGCGTGTCCTAGATTAAAACAAGTGCATTGGATTATTTATGCTGTTTAAAAACTAAGTTTTTTTGTTAAAATATTGTGATTAAAGATATCATTTTATGTCATCGTAAAGGTTTGAGCATCAGTTTCAAACTACTGATGTGAAATATCTAGAAAAAATGCCAATGCATAATAAGGATTATTTCTGAAATGTTTAGCGTATCGCACGAAAAAACATTTATAGGCAGCGTACAGCGTCCTCTGGGGACATGCATATAAAAATCTACTATAAAATTGCTTTTTTCCTAACTTATTCTTAATTCACTGAGCAAATTTGATCGGCTTCCCACAACTTATTACTTTTTCCAAATTGATTATTTTTTATAGGGTCATAAACTTTTTTTTTTGTATTGCTTCAATCTTTAGCATTCTAAGATTATTGACAATTTGAACTCCATCTAATCAATACTGGAAGCCATCGATATACGTTGTTGATGAAATAGCGCCTATAAAATCGATAATATACGTCTTATATATTTGACCATAAATGGTTTTATAGGAACATGCATATTAATTTTTTTCGTTTAAAATAAAATATAAATGGTTTGAATGAAGACATAACTTACTTTTCATGCAATAAATACATTTTACACAAGTTATAGCAATTATTGCATACTAATTAGCAATTGGATCTTAATTTTGAGAACAAAGTTTAAATAAAACCAAATAAAATATTAAATTAAAATATAAAAAAATAATTTATAATAATGCATTGCAGCAGAAAGTAATTTTGAAACCCTCTTACATGTTTGTACGCCGTTTTTTTTATCGTTTTTATGTGAAAACCGAGCGAATTTGGGTGGATACAATTTTATCAAGTGCAGTGATAGGGAAACTGGATTTCAAATTGCCGATATTGAGACTTTTCAGCTAAATAGGGTTTCAAATTTTTTTCACCGCAGAGCCGTTCAATCCAAAGTTGTCCAATGTTCTATTTTTGTGCATTTCCCCCTGTTTGTTTTTGGACCAGGATAAAATGGCAAATCGTGTTATCACCTATTATATCGTTATTCGACGGTTGCGCTTAAAGGATTTTCATAGAAAAACTGCAGTTGGGTAAAATTCAATATTAAAATGAAGAGGATTGCCTCTATTTGCATGAGAGATAAAACTTACATTCCTCGCTATTTCGGCATTTTTCAACCATTTCGGCTTCACTGGCCCATGAAATTCAACCGAACTCATGAGGAATCTTGTCATCTGAGATGAAATTTCGTGTATGCCTTTGAGCGTCCGTTTCCAGAGATACATGTTAGGTACAGGGTGAGTGATCAGTCTATTAAAAGTGCCAAGGACAGATCAAAAACAAAACTGATACAAAATGAAAGCTTAGGACAAAATGTGGATTTTTATTTTCTTGAAATTTTGATGATTGCAGTTCAAAAACTATGTTCAGGTTATTGCCCTAAACTTCAATCGATGACTTTTCAAGGACTTCAAAGACCTGTAGATACCCTGCCATGTAATTAATTTTAGAAATATTCAGAAACTGTCGTTCCGAATGAAAAACGTTTTGATTAAACCCTCCGTATTGGAAGTAAAGCTTTTGAAACATGTCGATGAATTTGCATATTAGATGGTTAGTCGTTTATTTGGTTGTTATTTTTCAAAATGGTTCTCATGCTATCATCTGTTTTCAATGGCGACTGCTGTGAAGGGAACGGTTGGGTTGACCGATGCCTAGCAATTACACTGTACATGTGAGCATAATGTTCAGCTTATGCAATCGATATTTTCACAGGCTAGGCTTATGTGGCTAGCAAATGGCCGGAAACTGACAGGAACTAGGAAACGCAGATCGGAAGTTAATTATTTGAATTGCTATCTGTCCTCAAGATCAGTTTACCAGTGTTCGCCTGTTCCTCTTTGTAACTCGGTTGGTGCCCAAAACTAAATTTTAATATTGGATAATGCCAGAATAAAGTGCATATACTAGATCGCTTGGTAATACATCAAGAGCGGTTGTTATGCCCATTATACACTAATTAAAATATTTGACTTTCTGCGCATGTATTTGTACTACAGTAATAGGAAACTTCCAAATTAGAGGAATTTGGAAAAGTGCATCTATGCCCATTTCACCTCTAACAGACATATTTGCGAAATTGTGTCAAGTGTTTGACGAATGTCTTTTTACTCACAAAGTAAAAAAAATAGTTTTTAAGTTCCTCATTAATGAAGGTTGAGTAACTAGATTTTTTTAAAAAATATTTTGCACAATAGTCACACGGGCGCTGATTTTTTTTAGCTTTTGAGAACGAGTTTTTGCGAAATTTCGTGAGTGTTAAAAAAATTTAAATTAAGCCACTCACAGATTTGTTTAGATTTGTATACATTTTGAAATACATTAAACAATCGGCTTTTTTTGCAAGCGTTTGTATGATTTCTATATTTTCTCGCATTTAGTGATTATTCTTAAGTCTAAAATAAGTCTAAAATAGTAAAGGGAAAACTTCTTTGGGGAATATTTGTCAAATAATTTATAGTTAGACATGTTAATATTCTTGAAATCTCCATCTTGTGAATATAGGACGTGAGTGGCCTTCGTCTGTGGAAATTTCAAGATTTTTTACACAAATCATCATTATTTAAGATTTTCACTGTTGTCTCTTTAACAACCTTCTACACCACTTGCATTATTGGAGAATAACAAAGAATAATTACTAATATGCATAATTGCAAGACTGTGTTCAGAATGATAAATATCATTCGATGTAAGATTAACATTTCCTACATTTATTTTCTTACAAACGCAATCTCGTTAACGTGTTTCGGAGTTCTCGTTTTGATGTTTGAAAAATGTTTTTTTTCTCTTGGAAATCGCGATATAAATCCAGATTAATGCATTACACGAAATGGGTAGAATGCATGAAGCTTTTTTACTTATTCTGGCAAAACTATAGTATTCATTGTATTTACATTTGCGGGAATAAAAAGTACCACAGCTTAGAGAAAAGATTAGAGGCTTCAAAGGAAGTATTTTCATAAATTTGACCACAAAAATATTTCGTGGTAAATTAATTCGTTATGCAAACATTTTAAAAGGCTTTTTATTATCAAACAAAAATGGCTTTTTAACTGCAGTTGGGGTAATTTTTAAGTTTACCGAATTAAAAAGTAAAAGGAGTGATCAAATTTACAAACGTTTTAATATTTGTAACCCTCATGCATTCCTCATTATACATGTATTATGCATTATATTATTACAATAAAATATTGGTGAACAACTGTATCATAAAATGCTAGTTCAGGTAATATGTAAAATTGGGTGAGGACCCTTGAGAATAAAAAACTGGTAACATGAGCTGGACACACCCCTGTATTTCTAATATGTGAATTTTAGGCGGTGTCTGTTTAGTTAATAAGGCGCTAAATCGATGTTAGGAGTGTGTAAAAGCTTTTATTTTACACTATGCAACCACAATAAACTGGATTGAAAATCAACATTTGCATTGAGTGGATGGCAAACGAAACACTCCAACGCATATATTAAACTCTGCCTTTGAATTTGCGACAGTGCAAGAAAAAAGTTTAAATAACTTACCAAAACTTTAAACCAAACTCAAAATTACGCGTGGAAAATTTAGCTAATAAATTGACATGCAAATAATTTGTCATTTGCTTAATTCGGAAAATAAACTGTAGCCTATCAGTAATGCCTCCAGTTAGTCATAAGTAAACCTTATGCATGTAAAAAAGGTTTAATAAGTTTTTCTATCGATTTTTCGAAAAATAACCAGGATTGTTGACTAGTAGCTAAAGGCTTATCAGTTGACAGTTGCATGAAAATTTGTTAAAAAGATTAAGGTTGCATTTTGGCAATGTTTTAAGTAGACTTATAAACTAAAGCTGCAGTATTAGTAAAAAATCTTTTAAGATATTGCAACTTGCTTTATTTTTTTTAGTTTTACTTCCCTCTATTATTTCTCATTAAAATATAAAAAGCGTTCATAAATCCAGTTAAGAAATGCCGGAAGGCAAGGGGAAAGATGAGAAAGTATCACCAAATATATGTTAAGGGGATCACGTTTATGCAAATACAGTTTTTATGTATGCGTGCATTCAACTATGCCACGGGGACATACATGTACACACGCACTATACGAAATCTGTTTTTATTCTGCTAAGGGAAAAATGAAATGATTTGTGTACATTTTCTAAGAAACAAAATGGAGAAAGATCACGTGTTCCGGGTCTCCCAGAGGTACACCTCTGTTCCCCTTCATCACATTGTAGTGATATATTTTTTCTTGTACCATTTATCTTAATTATATTGTTATAAAACAAAGTATGAACACGTTTCGCAATGCGATGAGTTATTTGTACTGTATTTTTTTGCAGAATTAACTATGAATGCAAATTTTGGGTTATAATGATTCTGATGTTCCTGGCTTTCAAGCATGAACCAATCTTAAAAATGTTTTGTGATATTTGTATTTTTCAGAAAACTAAATTTGATTTAAATTGTTATCAGAAATTTTACTTGTCGTTGAAATTCTCTCCAAACTATAGCCTGATTTCGCTAATTATCATCATTGTTAAAGATCTGCTCAATAAAGGTCAACTTCGTACGTGAAGCTGTCGGGAATTACAGAGATTTATAGGGATTTTCTCGTAAATTTCGGTGTGTTTTGTTGCATTTTATGTCGCGTCCATGGGAGGAGTTTCTTTGCATCCTCATGATGAATCCTATTTTGAATTCGTCGGCAAACTTAATTAGAGCATAAATTTTCCTCTGGTACGCCATTATAAGCCTGGAGGTGGCTGGTGCCGCCAAATTTAGGCCTAACGCAGATTTTTGCTGGTTTGTTTTTTAATTAAGGGCCACTCCGAAAGTATAAACAATGTCGACGGTGACATTTCGTACCTATTTTCGCTTTCTCATGTGTGCATTTTGGGCTTTAACGCCCCCCCTAATTGTGCACTCATTCATTAGTCCGTTGGCAAACGTGTAAACCTGAGTCATAATTAGCAGTGTAATTTTTTTTTCCGGAAAATTTCACGGCTTATAGAGCTCATTATTTCCTCGAATTACCCCTTGATAACCTCTAAATAATGTTAATGTCGTGTTTGTGAATGTCAAACGATGTTTGGTTTGGCCAGCAAATATACCGTTTTATGCAGCAAATACAGGGTTAAACAGGAAACAAATATCGATAAAAAAGGTCATTTTTTGTAATGTGTTTTGGAAAAAAAGAACTTTCTTTCGCTGGTAATTACTTTACTGCCATTTTAATTAAGGAAAATATAATGCCCGATTAAATATCCGAAGAAAATGTTGATAAATTTACCCTAATAATCCTATTTTTCTCAAGGTTAAGAATCCTTATTATAATGCAATCATTTAATTTAGTCTTCAATTATTGCGAGGTTTTTTTGTTGAAGATATTTTAGAGTTAATGTTTGATTTTAAAAAGTCAATTTTGCTACAAGCTTTACATGTACTGTTTTACATATTTTAGCATGTTTTATCTGTTTAAACCCGATACTGTTTAAAACCAGATTTCATTGGCATAGTGACAACCTAATAGAAAGTTAAGAAAGTTCTAGGAAAGCATATGTCTTCTTTTGTTTCCTAAGAGATACTGTAATAAATTTCTGAGAAAATGTTATTTGAATAAATTACAGTATACATGTATCAGCGCAGTCAACCGTAATTGGCAAAAGTCATCGCAAATTGATATTTCGTCCGTTAGCCGGGCGATTTTAATTGAAAGATAGACATGTCAAATTTTTGCAAATTTCTCGAATCACCAAATTAAACTTGCCAATACTGCTCGTGATGTTTTAATTTTGTTAAATGAGTTTTTGGGACCGAGCCGACGTCTCGCTTCAATTAACTTACCAAAGTGATATTAAGTTATAAATGTATTGCTTTTCAGAACCTGCTGTGCCATCCAAGCGAAATAATTGCGAAATTTTGGCAGTTAGCACCGAACTCTGCTTAATGAAATTGCAGATTGACTCGGTGTAAAATCCTACAAAAAACGATTGGCCTCCAGAATTTAAAACACATTCGTGATCTTTTAGTTTAAATCGTTTTGCTTAAGTAATTTCAAGCGATGTATAAATATTCAGTTAAAATCAAATCAAAATACTGGGGGGAAGGAAGTGAAGGGAAGGAAGGTCAGTTTTACATACAGGGTGCCTCAATTTAGTGAAAAACTGTATTAAAAATTAAAAATGTTTAATGCTTCAGTTAGCATTTTCAATACTTTCTTGCAATTATACATGTATGTTTAATTGTTCGGTTTCTAAAAAGATGTTGAATAATTTCAGGATTATTTCTTCAATTATTTCGCTACTTAAATTTGTTATTATTTTACAATTTTTTTTACACAATCATAATGATTTGTTTTAAAAATCATTTAATACAAAATGAAAGTTTTAAAAATGCTTTGAAAGTGTTAAAATGGCTTTTTATAATAAGTTATCCAGCAATAATTAATTCTGTACAGCAATTTGTATCAAATTCTCCTTATTAATATTTAATTGAAATACGTGGTTACTTTCGGGCCACCCTGTGCATGCTGAACCGTATGCATGTTCGTATCAATTAGTTTGATGAACATTTTAATTCGTTTCTCTTATTCTTCCTGATTAGTAGGCTGAGAAATTTGCAAACAGCTTTATATGTAAATACTTCCGGTTATGGAGCAGCCTAGGATGCTCGAAGATGACATTTTATGATCCTGACACATCAGTATTTTTATTTACCTTCGCATATACGCTCGCTATTATTAACCGTGACATTTAACGATATAAAATACACAAGGGCTTTGAAATAACCGTTCTACGACTCACAAGACGCACTGGAAAACCTAATTAAAATAATTTGCATAAAATAATCAGCTCGATAAACTAAATGCTGTATAAGCATAAATCGAATGTTGCACATCCTGTTTTCCCCTCCTTATTTTTAGGGTATTTTAGGATTTAGCGTTAGCTGAATTCTCCTAACTACTGAACGATGATAGAAGGTTGTTGTCTAATAATATAATTTCTTTATTTTCTGCATTAATAATTTTACGGTAATATTGCCAGTAATATTTGTGTCATTGATACTGAGGTCAGCCCATGTAATCAGGTATGGCTCCTATAAAATCAGTTTTACATTTAGTAGATGTTGATCTGAAGTTAATCATTTTGTGCAATAAACCTTTTTGGCAGTCTCGAGAAGTCCATGGGGACCCCCTTCTCAGAACAATATTTTTAAATGCATAAAATAAATACATGCATTTAGGTTACCAATTACATTGCACTATTAGTGATAATCATGTTCTTATTAATTGATGCATTAGACAACAAGGATATGGAAGTCAATGAGTATGAAGACGACTTTTTATACCAATCAAAGTTCACGGACGTCCTGAAATTATCAAAGAACTACTAAGGTCCATGCACTCCAGGTTAAGAACCCTGGGTTAGTGCAAGCACCTGAACACACAGCATCATAAGACAAAAATGTCAAATTAAAAGACAAAAAATAGCCGATAAAAGCTGACTAATTAACTGGCGTTTGGTGCTTTTGTTCATCTTTGAACGCATTACATTGTAGGGGGCGTTCCAGGAGAGATTGGCAGGTGTTTCTAATCGATAAGAATGGTTATCTATCGAGCGCAGGCGAGGAGATAAATAATTAAGTGAACAAAATATTACTGCATCTACTGTGTATAAGGAATATTGGTTTTGTGGGATAAACATGTTTTTTTCTTTATTTTTTCTCCAACTTCCATGTCGAAATTAAAACTTGTTCAATGAAGAACGTTTGGCTAGTGGCATTCCTAGTTAATCAACGATACTTACCAATAATCTTACCTTGGGAATTATCGATTTTTTAAAATAAAATTGGAAATAAGCAAACAAGATGCATTTTGGGTAGCACCATAGCAACGATCCAACTCAATTAGTGCTACCTAATTGGCGCTCGCCCAGCCTCTTTTAAGCCGAATTTTATGCCCCTATCCATAGGGCATTTCAACGATCTGCATATCCATGGTGCTTAATATGATGCTCAATACATAATTAACCGTTCGATCATGTGATCATGTGGACATCCAGTAAAACCAGGAGCCGAAAATAGCTCTATTTGTACTCATCATGGATATTTTGGGATGAAATCCAATTTGATAATGCGGCATGGCCATGGAATATTCAGACGTAAATGGGCCATCTCTGAACAAATAATATTAACTGGAGAGTGAGATAAAACGTAAATGCACACCTTGTAGAAATCAATTTGGGCGAGGTTGGGCCTAACGTTCAATTTCAGTATAAAAGAAGCCCCCAAAAAGGCGTTTTGAACGTCACACCCTTGTTTACGATAGAAGAGGCATTGATTTCGGATTTTAGGCTGGCACATTAAGCTCCGCTAAAATATGTAATTATAATCAGTAGTTTGCTCCTATAATCATTTTTCCAGCTGGTTAAGGGGTGCAGCATTTATACGTGAATTTCAACTATATGCGACTATAGACTCGTTTGGCCATGTCTTTAATTATATATCTGCAACTGATCATTATTTGAAAATTAAAGTTTCTATAACTTAATTGTCTATGTTTAAAATCTATTCTCTTGTTATGGTATTTTGAAGTGAATGGTACATTATTATACTTCGATCAAATAGGTATATTTCAAATCCTAAGTACATGTACGTTAAAAGAAAGTAATTACCGTAGCAACTTAAGGCAAGCCAATTTATTGGGAATTTCGAAGAATAAGTGGAAAATATCTGCTAAGGGGCCCTGTCGTTGATTTTTTTATTTTTTAAATTTTGAATCGTGCAGTGAAATTACTTTTTAATTAGCTGCATAATTTACATTTTAGAAAAATATTCTTATATTAAAATATATTTTATAAGGATGTTATAAGGCCGTTTTCCATGTTTAAACAAATTTATTTGGAATTTGATTCGCGGAATTTAGATGTTTAGTTCATTTTACTCAAACCTATTTACGTTATTTTTCTCTTTTTTTGCCTTCTTATAAGCTATACTGTCAGTTCTCACATGATTACGATGCACTAAATGATCTTGTATTCTAATTTATTTGTCCCCAATTAGCTTAAACTATCATACAAACAATACTAAATACATCCTATCCTTCACGTTATATTCTTTATAAACATAATTAGCTTTATTAAAATGGCATTTCTTATTTGAATTTATATAAGGATGTTATATTATGTTTATAAAAAGTATAACGTAAAGGATAGGATATATTTAGTATTGTTTGTATATATATAGATATATTTGTAACTCATGTAATTTACGGTGGCAGCCAACGTTTTCGTATGTTTGTTAATGAGACTGAAAACACGCGTTGGTGTAGGTCTAACTCAATAATGCACGCTTTTTAATATGCAATATGTACATCTATAGTCGAAAAACTGATCGATAATTTTCTTTATCAAGGCTTGGTACTTGACATGAAGTCATGGATGTTTTCTGACAGGGTGAAATTTACGTTCGCGTGGCAACCACTGTTCGGGAATTAAGATCACTGATCTACTTAGGCCTGCAGAACCTATATTTGTCCATTAACTTATCGGTGTGTGTGTATGAAGCACCCTATATTCACAGTAAAAATAAGACTGTTATTTGCGTGTCTAATGTAGCTCTGGATGTAATTACGAATGACGTCAGTAAAGAGAAAGCAGTTTTGCAAACGTCAAATTTGTGCTGGATGATTATAGAAGTATAATAATGTTTTTTAACGTTTTTTTTAAAGCACTGTCCATGAAAAAGCCGAGATTTTTTTTTATCTCTTACCCCGTTTCATGTAGGCTAATCCATTATCGTCCAAAGTATAAAAATAATCCCATTCCCCCATCTCCTGCTCCTTTCCATAGCACAAAAAAATGCATTGTGGTAATCAATATACTTTAATTTTTCTGCATAAAAGTTCTGCATTTAAGTTTTCTGCATAAAACTTGTCAGTATTTTCAAGACACTTTGTATAATAGAAATTTAATTTTATTTCATTTTATAGACGATAAAATATAATTAGAAACAAAAGATTTGAATCTACCATGTCATTATACATACAAAGTACACGTAGAAGTATTGTATGGAATTAATTGCGGCTTCTTCTAATTGACAAAAGAGTAACAAGTAGACGATGCTTTTTCAACAAATAGGAAAGTAGTCAGTCAATAAGTTAAAATATAATAAGGCTGATGCAAAATGGCCGCCACTTGTTAGAATTTAGCTGAACAATTCAAGAAGTTTTTTTTCGGTATACTTGATTTCTGCAAATTTGGTAATATACGTAAGAATAATTAATTGTTAGTAGTCAGTTTCGTAAATTTTCCTAAATCATATCATTGAAGCTGATGTTCATGAGCATTTTGAGAAAAATGTGCGGACAATGAAACAGCTTGATTGTATTTTAAACTCTGCTTCGGTACTTAATTGGAAATTCTGAAAAAAACTACCAGGATTGCATTGAAAATGAATCAAAAAGCCATTGAAATGACTTTTTGATTCATTTTCTGATCCTTCGTGACAATGATTGGATCTATTTTTAGGCAGCAACGTGATCCTCAAATTAAACTAGCGAAAATATTATAACAATGGGTTTGCTTTGTTAATTGCGAATGTATTGAAAGATAGCAACCCCCCTCTCCCTCCAATACATGTAGCTATATACATCTATATAATCTTTGCCTGCAAGTAAATCGAAATTATTGTCAGTCAGGTTTTTATTTTACACTGCACAGCTGTGACAAGGTGAAAACAATACAATCAATGCAGTGCAATGAATTGCTATTTTAATTACTATCCCAGCGACTAATATGAGCTTTAGGGTTTCTGGGGCTCCAAGAAACCACACGCTGACCCATCATTGGCCTCTTGGCGTTACATAATTTATTTGGAAAAACGTGAATAAATCATTGTTAATACTGGTTAAGGATGACGTAGGCCTACTTTGGTAACGATTTCTAAACCGGGTCACTGAAAGAAAACATTTATATATTCCAGAATAGCAAACAAGTGGCCTGATGAGAATATTCATACTGTACATAGAAATGAAAGAAATAACTACATATACATGCAGTTTTATGTTAACACTGAATCTAAGAAACTTGTTTTATGTCATGCACGAAACTTAGTAGTACGTAAGGATTAATGAAAATTATCTGCATTTTAGAAAAAAAAAGGTTTGTCCTACACAACAATACACACATTTTAGTCACACGAAACATATCTCGCAATGAAATAGGCGTGGCACATTAAATGACATTTACTTGATATGAAATAACCCTTTTTTATTATCGCAATTCCCAAAAGGCAAGCTGAAAGTTAGGCCTACTTTGCATAAAAGCAGCCGGGACTGCGACTTTTTTTAAACATATTTGTGAAAACGTAATTGCGAATTTGACATTAGGAATAATTAGACTATTAAGCCTATTTGCGAACCCTTTATGCGGACATAAATCCCGTCGCAGAAACATGTTGATACGGTAATACAAAAGAATGATAAAAATATTAAAATGCCTGCAAGGCGTAATTTCTCGTTTCATTTTTAGTTCCTAATTATAATCTGGAAGGTACATGTATTTCTTAATATCACAGATTCTATGCAATGGGGTACGTATTACTAAAATTACTGGCTTGGCTAATCAGTGCCTGATAATTTGTCCAAAGAATATTAAAAAACTGCCCTCAAAAAGTTAAAGAAATTGGATATTTATCATTAGTTTGAACCTTTCCTGAATGCTGCTGCTCTAGTTGGAATCTTTATAGGGTGGGTCGAGTGCAGGAACTCGAAATGGTGCAGTGTAGAACTGATAGATTCGTCACCGGTAAATAGCAGCGAGATGAGAGCGTTTCCCAAATGATCAAGGGACTCCAAGTGGGAGACATTTGCGATCAAGAACTTTGCAAAATGCAAAGTTCAATGATTGCAAATGATGATACATTCAAACCTTCTAATAGAAATTCGAGCAATCCATTCGGATCCATACTGTTGATGGTTTTTCTTGAATGCCATCAAACGTTGTAATTTTCTACCAAAGGATAGCCCTAAACCAACAGAAATTTAGTTTGGCAATGACGATTGTGACTTTTGATGTGAAATAATAATAAAAAAGAATAACATGGGTTGATCTATTACACCCCTCTCTAACACATGGCATATCTTTACTGACAATAGGATACTGAGTTGAATTGAATTGAATCTCTGATAGTTCAATGGACGTTGTTCGTCAAATGTATTGAATTAGCCAGAATGTGACTAGGATTGTCACTACCAAGATGGAAGACGTGTCTGCTGCTGCTTAACGATATTTCCACTTTAAAAATAAACCCGAGCAATGTACATTGCACACTCGTTATCGTTGAAGGTCTAGTGCAGCGACAAAGCTCCTGTTAAATATCTCATGAAAGATAACACTTGAGCATTTTTTATGTGAGTCTGGCACCAGATGCCTCTTCTTCGATCCACAGTGGTGGGTCAGCTGCTAGATGGCGCTATCACATGACTGTCATTTTAATTATAGGATGCTAATCCATGAAATTCCTGGAGCCAAAACAATCAGTGTTTGAGTAAAAGGAAAAAACTAAATAGTTTCGTGAACATTATGAGTAGGGCCTAGTAATTATTTCATTTCGTTCAAACAACAAGCTCAGGCGTTGCACACAACTGACGCTTAATTACGGAAACAGGAAATGGTACTTATTGAAACAATTATTTTTTGTCCACTTCCATAACGTCGTATGTGACACAAGGTATTGTACCTCATTAATTATATTGTGGCAAGCAGCAGCGAATTGATGTCATTCATTCATTCCTTCATTTTTACGTATATAGGTTTTAAAAAACAGCTTCTGGAACATGTTTTTTTTCCCATGAGGCCATTGAGGTTTATTCATGTACACCTCACCAAAGTTTGCTTTCAAGTCCGTGATCAGGATTTCAAAATGGGGGCATTAACAGGGGGTGTTATTGGCACATTGGAGGCTCGGTCGAAATTCCAACAGTTTTTGGCAGTTTCTATGGTCAGTTTCGTTCAATTGTTTATCTGCACTTTCTATCCAATCAAAGATTATTCAGATATTGACTACTGCAAATGGATGTTTCACATTAATTAACATTGCGTGATACTGGTGGCATTTTAATAATTTTCACTCCACATGGTCTAAGGGTGTCTCAATTGCTTATTCACCACTTTAGTGTTTGGTATTTACGACGTTATGGTTTGGCACCATTCAATTTTCTGTTTTCTGCAAAAAGGCAAACTGGCCACCAGCTCACTTGCTTAGATTTCTTGGCTACTCAACTCAAGCGTATTTTCCGTAGCCCCTAGGGGCAAACAATTGTAATTTGAATTAGGACGCATGTATGGTCCTGATCTCTGCTTGTATCTGGAGCACATCTGCAGCGATGACACAATGCGGATGAATCTGCCATTCTGGGGATGAGACACCGTTAAAAATATCCGAAACTGCATCGACCCAATAAAACTGTGTTTGAGAAACCATCATAAAAACGGACTGAAGATCAGAGGGTACATGTGCATGGTGGGTGAACGCCATCTAGCAATGGATTTCTGCACCTACGCAGGGCAGTGACATGAACTATTGCATTCACATAGCACAATTTGTTCCCTTAAACACTTATTTGGGTTATTATAGAGGCCAAGAACCCATACATGTATGTGAATGGCAAAGAACGTTGTAAATGATATTGAACAAGGATTTCGAAACTGCATCAATAAACGCATTGTTCAACCTCATACACATTGCACATTGATGAGACAGATACATGTATCTAAACAAAATTTAGGCAATTTTAGCCTTCAGAATGCAGATTGCTCATCGTGTGATTCGCTATTGAGGAAATTTATTCTGGTCTTGCATTTTGCATTATGGCGTAATGCAGCCTACTTCAAGTGAATAAAAGCAGGATTTAAAAGCTTGAGTTATTTTTGGAAATATGGATTTAGCGAATTTTAAATTTTTTCGATGATGTCAGTGATGTCAATGACTATTTGATACCAGGCTCATAAGCTTTATTTATCAAAGCGGAGTATATTTTTGAAGTCTCATTTTCAGTAGAATTCATGATTATTTTCTGAGAGATTGATATAGTCAATTAAATTAAGCTCGCCCCAAAAGGATGCCCTACATGCAACACTTTTTTAAATACTTATCATAATTGCAATTTTTTTACTGTGTAGAATTGGTCGTCATCTAATCTTGAGTCATTTTTTTTATAATTTTAAAATGTTCAATTTATTTATAACGAAATAAATTAAGAATGAAGGGTAACGAAGGTTGTATAAAGTTTATTTTCATTTGTATTTAATTTTTGAAATTAAATGGGACATTTTCAAATTATAACAGTTAATCTCTGACCCTAATTGACAATCAATTTCACAAAGTAAAAAAATAAATTTAGAAATTATATTAAGTATTTGAAGCAAAAATGTGTAATTGGGTTAAAGCTTAATGTTTCATTAGTTTTTATTGTTGTTGAGACTAGCAAATTTATAACAATTTCTTTTGCATTTGCTTGACCTTTACAGCAAATATGAATCCTTTGTTGACTTATGTGCCATAGCTTCTCAATTTTTTCTTCATCAATAACTTAAAGGACAAAGGTTTTCATTAGTAGAGATACAAAATGGCGGATTAAATTCCACGGTGCTCCACCCAGAAGCTTGATGAGACTTTCTTTACTCGTAGCTCGTAAGAAGCTTTTCGGTGTATGATATTCAAGCTGAGAACAGCGAATTAAGGGTTTAAAAAAACAATCTCTTAAAAATAAAGCTGGCTTTGCAAGCTAATGAAACTTTGTCATTTAAAAGAGATATAATGAATGTTGCGTGCCCTCCTTCGAGGAACTAATCTTGATTTGGTGTGTAATTATCTGCCATGGAATCCTCAGGATGGCCAATCAAAGCTGACAATGACGTTTTACCCTCAAAGAGTAACAATAGTGATTCTTCATCAGTGCTCCTGTGTTATCATTTGCACTTAAGGGTCCCCCATAAAGGACGTCCATCAAAAGTCGATTTTTTTTATCCTCCCCTTTCCTTCTACTTCATTGTCTTTCAAATTGTACAACTCCCAGTACTCCACCCCATATAGCACAAATGGACCAGATTACTTAACAAATTGATTTTGGTAAAAAATGAAGTCATTTTGTCGAGAAAAATAACCAAGCCTGCCATATTTCTATACGAAATTGCGATTCTTTAAAAAAGTGACCTTATATTAAATAAGAATGAACTAAAAAAATGATAACCAACCAAGTGAATTAGTAAACTCACACTAATTGGTTAACAATAATTAAGTTCAACGAAATTGCATACATTATTAGGAGATAATCCACTCCTTATCCGAAAGGAAAATGTAGTTATCAACAGATCGTATCAAGAAGTCAAATTTGTCTTATTAAAATAGGGAAGATTTAAATTGTTATCAATACACGTACTTTATATAAGAACACTTCAAGAAAGGTAAGCACAAAACCCCCATTGTTTGAATTTTAAAAACAATTAGTAAATTAAATCGTAGCATACTAGGATTTTTGACCTCCTATTCCTCTAGCATGCTAGGGTTTAATCCACTAATTGTTTTTAAATTTCAACAATCTGGTTTTCGGCTTTAATTTCTCAAGGTGTTACAAAATCAAATACATGTACCTGTAATGATAATTCAATTTAAATTGTCCTTAATTTTATAAAGTGAACATATTCATGTACGTAAAAACAATTAAGGCGAGTAAGTCCCCAGGAAAATAGTTTTAACTACATTTTCGTTTTAGAAATATAGAAATGAACTTTAAATCAAACGGTGCATCCAAGGATTTCTTTCTCTCCATTGCAGGTTCAGACATTTGCTAACTAATTTCACGTTTTATATCTCAACATTCGTTTGACAAATTTTGTTGTTGTTAGAAAATTGAAAACGCAAGATGTACATCTTTATTAATATTATAATCGGAGAATGCAATGCATCTGTACGCTTTAATTATGCTGTTTTTTTTACTCGAAACAAATAATGCTTTAAGAATAATAAACCAGCCTCATTTTTAGTATTCTTCTTTGCAATGGAATAGCATGAAAAGCATGAAACTGCTTGTTAAGTAACTCTAGTGTGCTTTGAATTCAAATTAAAAAGAGGAGAAAACCTTGGATTTCTGCAAATCATTGCATTGAATTGTTGCTGACCTTTAGGCTATCCAGCAGAGCATCAACATTTAAGCTAAGTGTTTCATTGGATGTGTTAAGGATTTACGCAAACGTAAAAAAACTGCTAAAGCAAACAATATTTTTGTTTGCAAATATGAATATTGTGGAAAATGAAACATTGTTCGACATCACTTCTAATGTATCTGGCCTGGTGCCTTCATCCATTAGTTGCTTTTAGTGATAGTATTATTTCGGAAGCGTTCGTGAAATTGTACAAGAATTATTCCCGTGTAATGCACTTACATTTGAAGTGGAACTTGTTTGAGACAACGTTTATAGTTATTTTTATTATCATCAAAAAGAATTTGCCTGCAGTTTTCCTTTGTTTAGTGGCGTCTGTAAGCGCGCTCCTCTTTGTTTATAACATTGTTTGCTAGCAAAAAAGTAATGCCGAATTCGTTTTTTCTTTTCTTCTTCATCTTTTTCTAGGCCGGAAAATTTTCTCTCGAAAGCAATTTAAACCGGCTGCCTTTAATACTTATAAATAGAGATAAAATTGAACTTCGTTTTTCTGCCTGTCCAATAATAATCTAAAGGAAGTTCCCCCTTAAATTGGTGGCTAAATTTGACGATTATTCCTGTGTTGGATGCCAGAATTCGATGAATGAAGCATAAAATATTAACGCGTAACGATTACATTGACTTTTTCATCAAATTTAGCACGATACTAGATGGAGCCACTCGCTACCTCCCATAATGCATTGCAACATGCACGGCTGATGGCTAGGTCCTAAAGTGTATTGAGAATGTATTAAGAATGTATTTTGTTTAGCAATTAGATATCCAATTTATAACCAATTCATTGCTCTTTAAAATGCGCCTAATTTGACTAAAACTCCTCACCAATTTCTGCTTTTAAAACTTCAGTAAACCATTTGCAATTTTTGGGACATCTGCATGCCTTTACTCCTGTCACTATAAAAGCGTTTCTGCAGGGAATAATATTTGTTGATAATGGCTTGCATAATTTGTTTGAAGCACGATAACTTTTCTGTATAATCTCTGCATCCTTCATGTCCTGCATGTTCTCTGTGCATTCTCTAGGCAATTAGAAGCATTTGGAAATGCTATAATTTGTTAATAAAATCCACAACATACTTTGTTCATTATATTGAGAGGCTAATGCATGGGCGGCATGGGCGGACCGGACGCAATGTTCGTTATATCGAGGTTCGTTATAAAGAGAGTCGACTGTATACGTCAATTTACAATTTATGACATGTATTTGTGGTTAACTTTCAGCCATGCAGCCAATAGTATTCGGGGTTTGGAATAGTAGCCCCAGGAAGCCTTACCTCAGTAATCTGTGCTACCCTAAGAGGAAGGAGGCCTTACGATCTGTAATTAAGGATTTCTAAGATAATTAAAGTTTGACCCAAAAAAATCCAATAATGGGTACGGTAGCTAATGAGCACAAGGCCTTGTACCCAGTGCTAGACTGACCCGTATATATACATAATATAAGAAATGTACATGTATATAGATGCATTGTATTATGTACGTAACTGTACTGTGCTATTAACCCTATTTCCGGTATAATTTCGAGCGTGCAACTTGACGGTATCGACACATGAGGAGAGAAACTGATGAGGATAACAACGGAGTGAAAAACACGATGGATGAGGAACACGCGATGACCAGCGTCCAGGTACACGAGGCCTATCGATTGCGCATCGATTGGTCCGCTGAGGCTCGCGTGCCACTGGATCATTCAGTCTCCCAAGGCTTTTGTCTTCTGTCACTACAACAAAAATGCCAGATCAATTTTTGTTTTCTTTAACTGCAGAAATGTGGTGACCATGGGTCAGCACCTTGGATTCCGTTATCCTGTGAGCAGTCTTGCTGCTTGAGGTGAGGATGCAGCTGGCACTCGTTGCATTATTTCACACGAATTAAAGCAGCTTGGAATCCTTGGAATCTAAAGCATTCGTGTTTAGCAATGAATTAGCTCCTTTGGTTTTATTGGAAGCCGTGGAAAATGTAAATGTTCTGACTGCGGAAAATACGGAAAGAAATTATATCCTGGTTTGGTCCCAGGGCTCCCAAAGGACTCCCAAGTCATGGCTTTGTGACAATGGTTTTCACTGAAATTAAATTCTAAACTTTCCTGACTTTTGCAGGTTTTGGAAAAAAAATTCCTTGGATTTATCAAAACTACATGTACATGCATTTCTTTTGCATTTGGGTCTTAAGTCAGGGGATGTCACTGACCATAGCTGTAGGAACCCTGTAGTCAGTGGATTTAATGGCAATATATTGCAACATGTTTCCACAGTATGACCTCGGTGATATCTGTTGGCAACAGATATTGCGGGATTTTTATGACTTGTCTTTCAAGCCAAAAACAGTAATAATAATGAGAAATGGACATCGGTCATGATTCATCCATTGTCCGTTATACATCAGTTACATCTTGTTAGACCTGCCTTGTGGTCAGCTTTAGTGAGTGAAACGTGAAGACGAAATAAATTCCGAGTAAATCCTGTTTAATTCTTGGCTTCCGGCCTAAGACTCGCGCAATATTTCTTGAAACACATCTCCGTCTGCATAAATTTGCATTATCTTTTTTTTTTATTTTTAACCCGACTGCATTTATTCTTTGCCATCCATTTATTATAAAATGATGCATTTCATAAAAGATGCGCTTGAATTTTAAACGAAATGAGGCTCATATCTTACACGAGTCTTAGTTCCGGTGTTCTTCCGGTTTGTCATCGTCTGTCATGTAACGTCTCAGTAGCGTTATCTTTGATTGCTGTAAGGGCTTTTAGGACCACTTACCGGCTTCAATAGACTAGGGTGTCGTATTTTTTTTTTTAAAAAAAAGATAAAAGGTATAAAGTTACGCATTGAGCCTAAGGGCTTTTCAACGAATTTTTAAAAAAAAGATTTTTTGCATATTCTGTTTTAACACATTTTAACAAACGTTAGCAATTTTCGATCATCGTTTAAGACTATAAATGATTTTGAACTGTTGTTGTAATTGTTTCAATAAACAGTTAATTTTTTCAAGACAAATTCATTCGTCACAAACAATGAACAAAATTTAAAAATAAGATTCTTCAAAACAAAATTGGATACAAATCATTACACTAGCATTAAAATAATTGATTAAGGACATTGGTTAATGGTAACTTTTTATGACCAAGGTTATCGATTTGAAATAGGTTTCAAGTAGTTTTCATCAGGACTCAGATATGCAAGAGGCTCATGGTCATTGGTTCGTTACATAAACACTAATAAATAAACAAACAAACACGGCAAGAACTGTATTTGTTATTGCTTGGATCATGAGCCTGTACATGTAATTATCTGCCGTTGTCTGCACCTAATTGGACCATCTTAATTTCACCAGAGAAAATTCACATATGCGCCCTTATCTTTATGTCTGCCAATCATAGATGTCGATATTATTAGGGTTGGTGCAACCGGAAGGCTAATTCGCAGTCGAACGCTTAATTAGCAGCCGATTACCCGGCATGCCACGCGCGGCTTCGTTTCTATATCGGGCTAACATGTGGCGAATATCAGTCAATATTTCTGGTTATTTTCGGGGTCTTTCCGGTACATAAGATGATCAATCTACCCAGTTAACCTCACTTGGGCTTGCTGCCGGAAATGTCCATCACCTGAAAGGTGTCCAGCCATCGAGGCTCTACCACCTTTTGCATTATTATTTATCGGTGGCTAACCCAAACCGAAAAGAAATGCGTTCAGAATTGCATGTACATATAGATTGAGATAATTTAATTTCAAAATGACTTGATTGGCTTGCAAAATGCATGTATGAGTAATTTAAAATGCAAATTGCAATGCATTTTAAATTACTCATACATGCATTTAAATTGCATTGCCAATTAATTTCTTTTCGGTATGGAAAAGGTCACTTAAGTCATTGATTTCAAGTAGTTTTGCCTTATTAAAAGTAAAACTTGTTGAACAATTAGAAAACAAAAAAATAAACTGGTTCTAAACTTGATCACTTTGTTAATTTGCGCTACAACACCATAAGCTTATTCATTAAATAACGAATTTAAGTCAATTATAGTCAGTGATTTTCGTAAGCAAATTCTGTGGACAGCGTGTCTTATCGAGGAACATCAAGGACATTTAAAATATATACGAAAATAAGTAAATTAATGTACATCAGATTGCAAATAAGGACCGAAAATCGATCCAAGAATAAGGACCTCTGGAGAGTTAAAAACGAATAAATTAATTCGTATAAGTGCATGTCTAAAATCGTATGTTTCCGGAACTAATTGGAAATGGATTCTGATGGTTGGTTGTCATCATCTATTGTAAATAATTGTGCAATAGTGGCTCATTAAGGCAGTATAATACCTTAAATATATTTTTAAAATCGATTTTTATTAGGTAAACGTTAAGAAATCCACGTTTAATATGAGACAGTGATTAACTTATTATTGCTAAAGATGTATTTATATATATATATTGGTTCACAGTGAACACAAAATTATTTCATGGTATGAAAACAGTATTAGCTTTAAAATCAAATACAGTGAAAGCTCGATAACTCGACTTCCTATAAATCGAATAATACGCTAACTCGAACTTTTAATCAAGTCCCGAA
>JAQIXS010002023.1:0-25244 GCA_034700785.1 Rossiulus vilnensis
TGGCACAAATAAGGTTGCCGAAACGTAGCTAAATAAAGCGTTACATAGAGAAACTTGGCCGTATTTCCTGGATTACTAGCTGTAAATCATATTTGATATCCTTTGAAATTCAGCTGTTTGGTTTTTCTCTAGTATTGTTGCAATGCATTGCAATGCATCAATGATAAACAAGCTTACACTTCTTATTTAATCTTGAGAGAACATATTTATGACCAAGAAATAGTTTCTTGATCGAATGATTGATAATTATTATAATTATTATTAATTGGATCAACAAATTATTTTTGGTCATCGTTATCGTCTTCAAGAGTTGAATCTTAAGTTTGTTTACCGATGATGTCATGGTGTACAGTAACTGACTATGAAAACCGTGGATCAATACCTCTTGTCAATGTTTTTGATGCATAAGCCCTTTACGCTGATGATCTCCACAAAGAAGCGTTTATCACAACAGTGCGAATGTAATTGAGATCTGAAAAGGGATGGCCAAGACGTGCTCTTCCATTCACTAGATTATTTTACATCAAAGTTACGCTCAAGCGTCTTCAATGATTTTTTTAGATGCCTTCATCAATAATATTTAAGGAATAGCTTAATGCGCATTGTTTTCTGCATGCTTATTTTGTACTGCTAAAAGAGTCCCTATTACACATGGACTCTTTCCATCAAAAGCGACACACGGCGATACCACACGTTATTGATCGTAAAAAGGATACTTTGCTTATTCTGATCCATTGCATATACTTAAAATTAGGAATCTATTAAGTATTGATAATAGTTATGCAAAATATTCAAAATAGTCAAGAATAATTTTTCACAAAGTTAAGGCTAAAATGCTTCGATTCATTTGATTAAATTAGATTGATGCCGCTATGTAGGATGTTGAGTAAATTTCCTACTTAACGATGTTTAATAGAATTTAATTATTTAAAAGAACTTTGCAAATAAAATAGAGGTTCCAACTTATCTAAAATTTTAATGGATCGTAATGGCTTAATCTCCATTCTAACAAGCTTTAAAAACATAAGTGGTACCAATAAGGGTAGCTAATGTATTTAAGGACATTCGGATAACATATAAATATATTAACAATCTGAGTGATTGCTTTAGATTTACTTGACAAAGTTGTTTGACAATATCTCTATAAAATGTTATGTTCAAAAACGTAGTTTTGTAATGTAGACAGCTAACATTTGTATTTTAATGGACGCATGTGACATTACATTTTAAATTGCAAATTTAAAAATATAAAACAATAAAACAATTACCTTAAAACTTGCGATACAGAAGCGTTTAAAATGTAAATGATTAAATGGCAGAAACACACATATTATGAAGACTGATTTTTGTATTGGAGATTTAGGTCGTAGAAAAACGTTAAAAAAAAAGGTTCCGTCAGCAACATAGCTCTCAAATAGAAAAACGTACCATTTCTTTCGGAATTGCAAATCTCAAAAGTACTTAAAATACGTAAGTCTAGAGAAGAAATTGTGATACAGAAACGTTTAAAAAAGTAATGACTAAATAGAAAAAGAATGCGCGAAGTAAGAATATTGATGTTTGGAAATTCGTTTGTCAAAAAAAGACGTAGTAAAACGAAAGAAACTTTGATTACTTTTGCTTAAAAAACAGTTGTCGTAGCTACAGCGGTTTTCCACCATGACGCTTATAATGCACATTGGAACATTCCATATGAAAGCATATAGATATTATTCTAGCGTTGCGAAAAAGGAAGTAATTTAAGAACATCCTGTAAAATGTACAATACGGGAATTTTATGAAGCCTAATTGAGGATCTCTTGAGAATTGTTGAATCGCTGAGAAAAATCGAACAAGAGATACTGTACAATGCCTGAATGCAAGCAGCTATACTTTGAGAATAACGGTGTGCAATATAATAAATGCTAAATGCAGTTAATCAGTTATTGCGTGAGGACATTAAATTGGAATGATTTCTCAATAAGAGTTAAATTCTAAAGGATTTTAATATTTTATATTAATAATAACAAGGAATTAAAGACCCAATATTAGTTACAATATCACTGAATTTTTCCGGTTTAATAAAGTTGATACGATTTAAATTTAACCCAATTATATTTACATGTAGATGCGTGACTCATTTTATTTCTAAATAATGAAACACGCATTTTAGTCCTTAAGAATGAAACACTTAAAAATCTATCTAAAATATCGCGGTAACAGTATTGCTCTTACTGCTGTAAAGGAGCTGACTATCAACTTTTTTTTGTTCATTAATTGATCACGGGTGATGACAGTTGCGATGTCTTTCGTGCATTTCAGATCACATAAATTTGAATATTTTTTAAGTCTGCAAAAGAGGCACCATTAGCGAACCTAATTTACATAAAGCTGTTTTTGGCCTTATTGACAAATAGTTTCTAACTTTTCATCACCATCAATGAACTCGCAGGAAAGCGATTAAAAAAAACAGTGGCGCCCAAAAGAAGTGCTTGACAAATAGTACGGCAATTCTCAATCACATATTTAACAAAAAGTATGTTAATGCTGGATGACAAAATATATCACGCAAATGTTTTTTGCGAGATATTGCGAGACATTCTTAACACTATACTGTAAGTGTTGATCATGTTACGCAGATCACAAACATATCGCGCTATAAAATTGTTTTTGTAATTGTGTTTGTCATCAGTTAGATGATGCTGAACAATGACACCAGTTGCCATGAAGGAAACGCCAATGATATTCCGTTAACTGGAGCGTAGCCAGCAAACATCAATAGTGGAAAAGATACTTGGCAACATTTTCTTTTCTTATGCAATCCAGTGGTAGTTTCTTCCTAGCGCAAAAAAAAAATCAGCCGTGGTTAGGAGCTGGTGGTAAACATGAGAAGTACATTATTGACACGGCCGTTTTCGCAACTGGTTCTGATATTAGCCAGTCTCACCTCTCGAGCGTTCAGGGATTTAGGATGTGTTCGATCTTCGGACGATTCGTTCCATCCCTACTCAATAAATCGGGCACCTAAGTGAAGGGATAAAGAAAAACTCGATGGAATCCAGCAAATAGCAAATGGTAGGCCATGTCCTTGGCATTTGCCAATTCCATCGCAAGTAGTGGGTTGCGTCTGCGCACTTCAAATTGTTTTATATCTAAATCGCGTCCGACAAGTACATACTTCTTCTACAGCACCATATATAGCCCTCGATTTATAGGTGCGTGTTTAATCCCGACAAAGGAGGAGGCTGGCATCGCTGCCTCTTCTCTGCTTCTTAAGGAGCATCTAATACCCGGAAAGATGTGCTTGGATGCACGCTTCTGAAATCGTGATGAGGCACCAAAAAGTTTGAAGAAAAGAGCTAAGATTGTTCGCTACATGGACGGTTGCTGCGTTCGGCATCTCTTAAAATGAATGTTTCTACTAGCAATGACTCTTTGCATTGGTACCAAATCGCTTCTTATGTTATGCCTCGCACAGAAGACAACTTTAGCGGTGTGTCGCTGGAGGAATATTTGTACTACCAGCTTGGACCCAAAAGATTAAATATGGATGTTGTGATACCCATCACACTGGCATACACGATCATATTCGTCTCCGGACTCATCGGCAATGTGTGCACTTGTTTCGTGATTGCTCGTAATCGGCATATGCACACCGCCACCAATTATTATCTCTTCAATTTGGCGATAGCGGATGTTCTAACTTTATTATTAGGTAAGATTTCTTTACTAACTGGATTTTGTGTTCAAACGCACGGCTTTTAATGATTATTGAATCGGGGTGGGTAAATGTGCGCAAGTTTCTAAAGTGCGGTAATTCGCTTTAACGTTTTAATTAATAAATGCATTTAATCTGTGTTAATAAAGAATAAAAATAAATCTGAACAAGCATTTTCTATACGTTTTACATTAGCATAATTAAAACAATAAAAATCAGCATCAAATCGGCTTTTTATAGCTTTAAAATTTACCAATAAAGCCAAGAAAATAAGAATAAGGAATGAATGCTTTACTAATTGCATAATTCGAAATTATGCATGTTCAAAATTAAATTACGAGAGAAACGTAAAGTATTATTTTAAAAAAACTAACCAATACATGTTCAGATACCTTATGCGGGAGTAGCTTAATTGTACATTTTGTGTGATTAAAATTAAAACAAAGTTGGCTTTATTTTGAAAGGAAAATTTAAAGAGTATACAATTTGGTTTGAAAAACTCTTGCGTATTTCATTTAGATTTGTAGAATTAAAGTTTCAATGCTATGTAAATTATGTTTAGACAGCATTTATCAAAACTTCGTTGAGAAATTAATCTTTCAGAATTTAATTTAATCCTTTATATTAAAAATTATAGGTAAATTTCTAATTTTATTTGTATAATGATTACAAAAAACGTAGACAGTACATGTATTTATTCAGTAATATTCTACATTTGCATATAATTTATCATTAACTTTCTAGAGCAAAACGTATCACCGCTTTACCTTTTATTACTCCTTTAATAACATTTAATTTATTTGTGTGGTTTTACTCAATGGTCCTATTTTGAGCGAAAGTGTAAATAGTAAAAGTTCTTTTAAAAGCTCTTAGAATTTAGATGCTGTACATTGCAATTTCATAGCGGCAAAGCTTGAAGTAAATGCACAAAGTAATAACAAGCCCGTGTTGTTTTATTATTCTGAAAACGTCGTTGATTTCGATTTCGACTCAGTGACATTATTGCCTTAGAGAGATTTGATATTTCGTTAATTCATATGCCATTTTTCACTTAAGATCACTATAAATATTAAGTTGACCGCTTCTGTTTTACGCTTTTCTTTTGTCGTTTTGTCCATTTAATTCCACCTAGATAATCCCAAACAAACTCGCACAGAATATCTGAAATAACTGCATTATTTATATATAAAATTGAATTTGTCGAACAAAGTCGTGATAATTCAAACATGTTTTAAAGATATTGCGTTGCCTCATACATACAAATAGGACGTGTTCTCAAACGTATTGTTATTAGGTTATTAAATATTATTTCAAATGTGACTGGCTTAGGGTTACAAATAATGCAATAACTTTGAAACTTAAAATAGACTGATGAAATAATATAATTATAGGAAACTATGTGCAAGCGTCCGCTATTTAATTTAAGGCGAAATAATTGTCTTAACTGGTTAAAACACTTCATTAATTAGTACAAATAAATGGGATAGACATGCTGTAAGATCAATGCAGAAATGTTGTTTCTGACAACACCATCGCTTAAATTTATTCACTGTTGTTCTTTCTTGAGAAAAGCAAGATGCAGTAGCCCTACGAATGGTTCTAGTCAAAGCTTTTTGAAAAATGAAACTGAAAACGCTCGCAGTCTTTTAGTTAGTTTTAGCAAGCAACAATGTATTGGTTGCGTGGAGAGTTGGTATTCGGAACACGTATTAAGCAAGGTTCATGCTAGCTCATTTTGCAATAAATACGCCAACAGTAAGCAAATAATGAGATTTTATAATGGCATACTTATGCTTACATGTGCATGTAGGTTTTACATGCATTAAGTGCACCCATAATGTGTTTGTTAGTGAAACACAATGCCAATTTTTTGTTATGCTTTTCATTTAAAGTACATACTTTTTGCATATTTATTTCTTTCCGAAATATAAAGACAGCTAAGTAAACAATTTACGTTAAATAAATTGTCTGCATCGTTTTCGGACATTTCGAAGTATTGTCGTTGCATTTCGACCAAATGTTCAAGAAAATCTTGAATAATAGTTTAAAAATTGTACCAAGATTTCTTCTGTAAAACGCATTGTTCAAAAAGTGTGTCATTTTCAGTTCTGTGTCTTTTATTTCATTTATGCAGTCAAACCCACTGTTGCAATTATACTTAAGCATTTAACTTAATTAAGGCGTTCAGGACATGCGTTGTTTCAATGAATGCTTGGCAACATATAACTTTTTCCTTGCGTTTATATCCTCATTTCTTGAAGTTTATTATCCAGGGAGTTATTTAGTCAGACGGGAAGTATACCTTAAGTAGCGCTCAGTAAACGCTAGGATATAACGAATACTCAGACAGCATCATGCTATCTTATTGCAGCCTAATAAAACGAAATAAGGATGCACATGCGAATATTTAAGTCTAAATAAATATAGGAAAATATCGCACAAACGTAGACTTAGTAAGTGTTATTATTTACAAAGTCTTGAATTGTCAACTGGGTGAATACAAATGCAGTTATATCTTTCGTTGTATTCAAAACATGTAGAGCAAGATTTATGAAGCATGCCGTAGAAATGTAAACATCCTTAAATTGTTGATAGGTAGGTCTATATAAATTATTATTGCAACGTAAATAATGTAAAAGTTATGAGCAGCTTTACTCACGCTCTGATTACCTAATTACTTATTAATCAAGCAAAGCCAAGCAAAGTCAAATTTTAAAGTTAATCACACCTTTTACGAATATTAATTGCATTATTATTGCAAACGAATTCAATTTTCTTGGTTCATTGAACGATCTAATTGCATATCTGAACTATGAGCGTAAAACTGTAATATTTAATAGCCTATTCGCTTCAACCGGAAATATAATTTAAAAAACATTAAGAACGGCCAAATCTGAATGCACTGTGATTATTATATACAATCGCTAAACAAATCGGTGTTTAAATAACTATTTTTATCGCCTTTTCGTGTTTTAATTATTCAACACTTTTGAAGAGGTTCGTCGCATAGGAGCTATTTTAAAATTGATGGGGTTTTATTCCAAAAGAGTAAATGATACAGCATGTTCATTCCTTGCATTAAAAAATAGTTTTAAACAATTTTAAATCCCTTTGCCATTTGTCTTTTTAGAGATAAGTGCAAAGCCACAAAACTATGAAGGATTATGGCAGGCTTAATTTATTGAACATACATATTAATAGCTTCTGGGCTATATTTTCCATTCGCAGAAATTTTAATTAAGGAAATGTTTGCATCCTAATGCTGTTTTGCGTTTCTGTGTGAATGAGATAAAAAAACGTTTAAGTAATAATTTAAACTTTTCCTTGAAAATCCCTTCAAAATAAAAACAGTTTCTTTATTCATATTTATTTGTATTCAGTGTGTATTTTCTGCACAACTAAGTTTATGGAAGCAGCTATCCATTCATAATTTCTGATTGTGTAATGTTCTGAACAATAATAATATCGTGGCCTCACATAAACTTTAAAATGGTGATAACGTAGTCATTGGAAAGATATGCTTTTGCTTGATTGCAAGAAAATATTATTATGGGTGTCAAATCAAGCGAACCTTTTTCTTATATTTTGGGTGAAATGAAGACGATTCGAATGATCCACTTCAACACGTTCAAATATATTAGAAATAGATTCCTAGCTCAACTGTACGTTTTTCCAATTATTTCGTATTAGGTTTAACTTAAAATTGGATCAAAGCATTGCCATTAAAGGGCGGCAGCAGTGATGCACAAAGACTTTTCACAATACTTGAATCCCAATTGTAAGGGAGTTACAAATGGTGAGAAAGCTATAGTAATCTTCTCAACCCATCCAGTGCGAACATTTTCTTCCATGCAGTAATCCTATCATTTAGTGAGAAGTGAGAGCTTTATTTAATACCTATATAAAGCTCTCTAGCATGTACCCATAAAGTATAGGAATATTTAGCGAGGGTATTGGGGTTTAGAAACTACTCTTGGAGGGAAACCGTGATTACGTGAGTCCAAACAAGTGGCAAATTGGCAATGACTTGATTTAATGACACCTCACGAAATATTAACTCGGTGTGGCTAATGCCATTTTTGATAAAAACAGTGATAAAAACAGTATATGTATGTACCCTATATTCAGTAACGTAATGAAAACGCACTTTATTAGACAGTGGCATAAAAGTATGGCACGATCTTAAGGCATTTATTCCGATTGTGATTGGAAATCTGCTTTTTCATTTGCTATCGAAAGCTTACGTTTCGTATCAGCATCGGGGAATTATTGATATAAGGTGTATATATTATTGAATGACCGTTACTGCTGCATTCGTATCCTGTTTCTTTAGCTTTTCAGTGGGGTCATTCCTATAGTAGATAAAGGATATCTGCCAAATTTGTTATACACATTACTAATTAGATTCACAACACACATAACTACTGTCCAACTGTCCAAGTACTATACAATTGCCCAGTTTATAATTTATTTACAGATTTTACAGTTTATGGGAAATGATTCAATTTAGATATTTTAACAATTATTTGTTAAAAATGTACAATAAAAGCATTGGATTTTGTTTGAAATGTGGAATAACAAAGTTCCATTCAGAGGAAATATCTAAATGGCTGAATCTTAAAAAGCAAACCCTATATCAGTATGCAATAAATTATATACCTTCCTAATATAAAAGTATAATTACTTTCAGTATTATCTACAAATTTTTAATTTAATCATTATTATAATTTAAGAACGTAACACATAATATTGATGATATTTGAATGAAATACTCTCAAACCTCCTTATAAAAAAGGATGCTAATGATATTTTAGAAGCAAAAAATAATCTAAACATGTACAACTATATCGCAATAACTAAAATTTAAGAGCAATGTTTCAGACCTTTAATGCTCTTTTATGTGCATCAGCGATATAAAAGTTATTTTATTAATCTATTAAGAAAATACATGTACCATAATTGTGCGTATCAGTAATTGTATGCACATTAAACGGATTAAGTTCACTCGAGAAAATATATAAAATCAATTTACTAGCAATCAAGATTAAATTAAGCTCGTTAAAATGTACTATCTAACAGCTCTGCATGTACATTATCCAAGATTTTTATAACTGTTTCTGGACATTATCTATATGAAAATCAATAGCATATGTACTAAATTCTTCTATACATCAGAAACGTACTTTGTGCGTAATTTAATTAATGATTTCTGAAGGATTGGTTTAATTTGGTCGACATCTTTTAAAACGTTTCGTGTTCGCAGAAATTACTCCTAAAGCATTTTCTTAGCTAACAATTTTTAGAATAAAGAGAAAGCTAAAAATAATGCAACCTGTATGTAAAATGCCCGGCATGCATTTTTAATGTAAATTATTTTCCTCATTTACTAGCTTTCGCCTAATCTCGCATTTGAACAGCGCAAGCAAACCGTGGAAATTATTCTTACTGAACTCCTTCGACGCAAATTGCCAAGTAAATTCCAAATTGGTTCGCATATGCTACATAATAAAAGACATATACATGTATAAGAAATTATTTACATATGGAACTCGCATAACCTTGATAATATTCATCATGTTTTATCGATAAAATGCTGCTTGTTGAATAGTCTGATTAATCCAATTTATTTTCCTGAACAATCTCATGTTTAACTAGCAGATGACTTATATCTGTCTAAGCAAGCTGCATCGAAGCGTATGCCAAAAATCAGCCAGCTGAGCGGCTTCTAAGCGAAACAAAGCTAATTGCTTTCCAAAAATAAACGGTAATTGATTGCCTTGTGTTTCCAGGTTACAATCGTTTATTCAAGTGCTTTCAGGACGCTAGCGAGCATGGATAAGCCTACTAAAGTTTGTTTTCGATCTGTGGCAAATGTCATTATATGTGCCCCAATAGTGGGAAAAGTTGGGCGTTTAGAGAACAGTTAAATATTTTATTAGTTATATTTTTCTGGTTAGTTAGCCTGGTAAAATCAAGTAAGTCCTGGGTGCCCCACTGCAATGTTTTTTTTAACTAAACCCAGCTGTCTAAAAGTGCATGCACATTTTGTTTATACAGTATTTACAATTGAGAGCGGTGCATGACCTTGGGTGAGTGGTCAATATTGTGACAGCACTGACAGGTTGGACGTCTGCAATTGCTGACGACTCCCTACTGCTTTAGGGCATAATAACCCAAATTTTGAGAACAACCCCCAGCTTCGACCGTCCTTTATGGACTAGCAGTTATTATACTTTAAAATTACACGCATTCCGAAAACTGCGTTTTATCGCCGACACTTGTGTGGCTTGATGGAAAATGTATAAGCAAGATAGTATAGGGAACACCTGTTGTATACTGATATATTTTAGTGGTTTGTCGTGGCCTACAGGCGCACATGGGTTTCAAGGGTCATTGAACGTCAATCAGGTATAAACTAAATGTACCATAAACCTGCATGCCTTTAAAGCCAATTTTCCTATAGATTATGTGAATCTCTCTTTACCATCTGACTGTGAGATTGAGAAAATCGAGTCCTCTTCAAACATCATTTTTGCATTCTTGATTTCTGCCTTATACCCTTTCCTCGATGAGCCTAGAGCCAATATACCACACAGTCCCCAGTGAATAACTTTTTATTTCTTGGATTCTACAGGCTGGCGTTTGAAAAAGTAATCACGATAGCCCCTTGCATAAGTTGCTTCTGGCTTTGGAGTTAGAAAAAGCTGTCACCCCGCAGTTATTTTTAAGGCTTTTAGGTCATTTCATATTGGATTTTTTTCTGTATATTGGATATTTTATGGGTGAGCATATCAAATGCCAATCATCACTCTTATTTTGTTATCATGTAAATTTCTCGTAATGTTTTTCTTGTTTCCCTTCTTCCATAATAATATGCATTCCCTTCTTAATACAAAACAGAAATAGTGTAGTACGATAGTACGCAGTGTTAGCAATTGTTATTTCTGCAATGAAATTGATGGTACACTGTATGTGATGAAAAGTAGTTTTGTGGGCCGGTAATTCCCTCGTGTCATTTAAATAAATGATCAAAATCATTCATGCAGCGCTTTAAAAATGAACTTAATGCTAGGCCGATATATAGTCTCATCGTAAGAAATAACCCATTTTTACCATTCTGAGGATCCTCCCTATAGTTCAAAACACAATATTCTTTGCCAAGAAATAGTCATATACCTCTGAAGAGCAATTGATTGTGACTTATAAAGAACGACAACATAAGAGCTGTGAAAGTAAAAAAATTCTCATGACATTGTACATGTCGTTTTGACAGATGCAGATAAAAATATCATTGAAAGGATCGCCTCGTTAAACCTGACATTTAAATTGAACACAACGATCAGTTATGCAGAAATCTCTTTCTGAAAACTACCGTACTATGAAATCTTGCTCGTGATAAAATTTGACTTGACTATTCGGGTACTGGCAGAACAAAGTGAATTCAAATTTAATAACTTAAGTCCCACGGCACGCTTATCGAAAAAAAAGTTTTCGCTTCTAAACTGGTTTTAATTTCGATCTGTCAACCTTAGAATATGAAATATTATTGCACAAAACTGTTTTATGAATTCATTCTGGTGACATGTGCAAAAGTCGCAGATTGTATGTAAGTTTTCGTATAAAAATATCACAATCAAATAAAAGTTGAAAATCTAATTAAAGTTGGGATCTGTGTTAGAATCGAGCTCTATAAGTTAGCTCTATTTATTCATTATCCCATAGATTAAACTTCTTTAATAATTTAAGCTGCTTTTGCCCACTAGAGTCTGAGTTATTTTTAATATCTTAAAAGCTTTCCGTCAAAATTTTCGAGTATATACAGTGTAGGCTATATTTTTAAATTGTAAAATCGTTAGGAGACCTCCGAAAACGAGGGTTTTTCCTCATTGAAACCTACAAAGATGGGCATATGAAGTTGCATAAGGTTTTTAAAAATAAGACATTTTCAAAATAGAAAACAACTTAAACCCTAGTAGACAACTAATTATATGCTGGAAAACAGGAGGCACTTTTTAGACAAATAAAAAATATGATATAAATCAGGATGCGTCTTAAAATCATGTACAAAGCAATATTATCGTAGAGTCGGCTTTAAAATATAAAACTTTGGTGATGGATTTTTTTTCTAAAATCTTGATTCTTTCTTTTAATCTAGCGCGTGCCTATTGGGAATTAAAAGCAAGATTAATGTTTATGCTTTTTACCTGCCATTGCAAGGCGATTTAAATGTGAAATATTTTTGTTTGCCTTTCATGACTGCTCGCGTAAACACTAGTGCGAAAAAATGCCCTCGAAGGGCAAAATGAATGTGCTCGAAAGGAGAATTCTAAGCATGCGATTAATTTGAGCAATTTCCCGCCATTTTTTTTGCAGGTCTTCCAAACGACCTGTCGGTGTACTGGCAGCAGTATCCCTACTTTTTCGGGGTTGCAGTGTGCAAGATAAGGGCCATGGTGTCGGAGATGACGAGTTACGCTTCGGTCCTAACGATCGTCGCCTTCACCACCGAACGATTCGTGGCAATTTGTCATCCGTTCAAAGCTCATAAACTTTCCGATTTGCCAAGGGTGATCAAAACCATCGCCTTGGTGTGGATCGTCGCCTGTCTCTCCGCCACCCCATTCGCCATTTTCTGCACGATCAACTACGTCGATTATCCGGCCGGATCTGGCAACACGATCGCCCAATCTGCCTTCTGCTCCATCGCCGTCAAAGACAATCGCCACAACGTACCTCTCTTTCAGTTCTCCACCTTCGCATTCTTCGTCATTCCCTTGATTATCATCTCCGTTCTCTACGTCAAGATTGGACTCAAGCTGAGAAAATCGAAAATGTGCCGACAGATTTCGGATTCGTCGTCCACTTCCGATGGCGGGATTCCATCCAGGAGAGCAGTGCTCAATATCCTAGGCAAGTTGCTTAATTAGTTGTCAGCATGATTGGCATTTCAGTCGTGTTGATCACGGGAGTCGTGCTCCTCTTTAAACACTATGAGCTGTTAAACGACGTTTTTTGCTGAGAAGGTTTGCATGGCCCCTGCAAAATTGTGAAGCGTTCTATAATTACATATTGCTCGGAAGTTTTTATGTAACTTTACTTATCGTAAATATTTTAGTTTGCCAGTCATCAGTCTAAACTGGAGATAATATCGCGCAAGTACTTCGACAGTGACATATTGTAACTCAAAAATTGCCAATTTTCGGTTCAAGGTGGTTTTACATCAAGCGAAATTACATAATTATTTCGGAAAAAACAACACATCGTGGGACCCCATAGATTTTGCAGAATTGGTGAATTTGTCACTTCTGAAACACTGGTGCTCTGTGTGAGAACGATTTAAAAAATTTCTTATCCTGCAAATTGTTTTTTTTTTTTTTTTGGGTCACTGTAGAAGTACTTGTGCGATATATTATATACTTGTTAAGGTAACAAAATAATAATAGGGATAGAGCTAATGTTAAGATTATAAAACATACAGTTTGTTTGGGAAAAGACGATTTGTTGAAGTTTAAGGCTCGACACTCGGCAGTAATGATATTCTACATGTATGGCCGATCAGTTAACGTTTTTCTTTTATGGGGCGAAATGTGTACATGTATAGTATAACATATTTAATAGCGTGGGAGATAAGATCGATTCAGTAAAGGACAAGAAGCCTATTATACAGCATGTGTCTTCAGGGAAAAACGGATGTGGAGCGGATGAAATGGTTGATGGAAGTGTTTTGTAGTGCTGGAAGGAATAAGAAATTCGCCGGCGTAGGTTTGGTTTCTTTTCTTGTGGGCTTGCTTGCCATTGAATATTGAGAAATAGAAAATACGAACTTCCTCTCGAATTGGCAAACCTATTAAAGAATTGCCGCGAAGAAAACTCGCAAAACTGTTCTTGCACCCAGTATCGACCAAGCTTTTTTTAGCCTTACAAGATTCCTTCTTGCAATCCGTAATAATATCTACTGCATGTATATTGTATTTGTTCGGGCTGTGCTAGTGTAATAGTGATTTGTTCGTGTGTGAGAAACTTTCAAATGAGCAAGAATTCCAATTATTTTCCAATTCAGATGTCTTCCAGATCTAATGTCTAGAACTAAAGTACATCATTATTATGCGATAATTTAATCTTTCTGCTATTCTCAAATGCAAATTATCCTGTGTTCAGAGTACAGTAACAATTTGCTGCAAAATTCTAAGTAACCTCCTAGAAATTTCTTTCAATAATAATCAAAATGCATGTATTTCTTTTCAAAAAGTCAATTTTTAAAACGACCTTTCTTCACCATAGCCTATTGCTAGGTTCTATTCGGTTCTCTCTGCTAATTTCCTGGTTTATGCACTGCACAGTGAGTGGGCTGTAAGAATTCGACTGTAAAAATGCCGTGCACTGAAATAGACGAATATTGATTGAGCGCGCCAGCAACTCGCAGTAATTATACCTCATTGAGTTTAACGTTTCTTGCGTATTTGATTTCAGTTGCCGTTGTCATTACTTTCTTCGTCTGTTGGGCTCCCTTTCACGCTCAACGTTTATTGGTTGTTTATGTTCGGGACGATGAATGGAGTTTTTCATTACGGAAACTCAATGAAACCTTATACCACATCGCAGGTAATTGAAATCCGATATAAATGCAATTTGATTATTTGACGCCCGTCACATTGTTGCTTTCATCAAATCTACGTTGCTGCTTGATTTGCTAATGCACATGAAGCTAACAAAAGGCCTTATACTTGAGAAAGATGTGCAAGTATGCTAGTCTTAAATTATTTTTAAAGTAGTTTTATCTACTTATTTCGTATGTTCGTCTGTGATCGCCCATTGTGTATGTTTTAATCAATTTGCGATAGCTTTAAATGCGGCTGGCATGAAAGAAACCTGCTCGAAGTACTGAAGTACTACAATTTATTTATATTTTTTTTTTCAAATTTTACTTGATACGCCTTATAAATGGTCCCTAAATTATCTGTCTGAAAAAATTGTTTCGTTCGAAGTTGGATTCTACTAACACTTACTAACTGCGTGTTTGTCTTTGTTTTACTAGGGTGCTGCTATTACATAAACTGCACTACAAATCCGATATTATATAACGTCATGTCCAAAAATTACCGCAAAGCGTTTGAAAGAACATTGTACTGTCAATCTCGATCAGCGCCATTTGCAAACAGACAAAGTCTGTCTCGCTTATCGTCTGGGTCAAATTGTCGAGTTCGCAGTAGCGTCCACCGAGACCGTGGGCAATCCCTTCATCCTAATTTCAACAAAGACGAAACAGTGGTACAGGGAAAATGTGTCTCTCTGCCAACAATCTGCGTTATAAATTCATCCCCAAACACTGCGCATCGAAATTATACTCTGGAACTAGTAATTCGATAGCGAAATTTAGTCGTCTGACCATCTTATCTGACCGTATCTTATCTGAGTTGTCCAATGTTTAAAGTATACACCTTCAAATATACACCTATCGCTTATTTTCCCTTTGTATTAAGCATTATTTGTATATGGGTTAATAGTTATACATGTAGGCCTACTTGTATTTTTAACCAGTAAAGAGATAAACATTTCAGAGGATTGTAGCGTGGCAATTAGTGCACATAGTCAAAGTTGATAACACCAATTTCATTATATTTTAACGTGCAATTTTACGTGTTAGTTGCATGGATATATACTGTATAGTTTTCGGACAAACAGGGTAAAGCCGCGTATACTTAAATAAGGCTTTTTTAGATTTTAATTTATTAACATAATATTTCATGTTTTTATGAAAGATTTTATAAGGAAATAAAAATAAGCTTGAATACGTTCAGGTTTTTTTTGGAACGGTGTAAAACGGCTTGGCGCGAGTTATGTTTTTATTTTTATTTAAAGTACAAAATATTCTTTATTTAAATTTCAGTTTGGTGTTGCGTTGTTAAGCAATTTTCCTTCTTAAATGCACATCATGCTTCGACCTCATAGTTTATGTGAATTGACATGCCAAAATGTCGTACATAACGCTTTTGGAATCATCGATTGCCTTTGCACTCCACCATGGGCTGATCCCCCAATTCGTCTTTGGGAATCACTTCACAGCAAAGGTAAGGCTCAATTTTTAGTATTACTCCTTCACGTATTTTAGCACTCCACAAAATCAATAACTCTGCACATTTGTAATTGAAATGTAAATTTGTTTTATTTTAAAAAAAAATACAGAATGGCTTCTTTTGTGCGATATTTTGGAGTTGGGTACTATCTTATACGTGCGCGACGTAAATTAAACTTGGCTTTTCTGTAAAATTGTACAGATTTTCACTAGAAATATGATATGAGAAATTTAACTACAGCTAGTCGGCGACTAACATAGCACATTGGTTGACTTCAGTATAAATGAAGGGATGAAGTAGTAAATACGTTTCATTAACAGAGCACAACTAAAATAATTAAAAATGATGACAACGACAAGTGGCATCCGATTTGAATGTTAAAATAGCAACCCGCAATCTCGAATTGAGATTTGCTCCTTCTTGAGCTTATACTGTAGCAGTTTCTGAGTGACCTTCGGGAACGTAAACGTCTGGTTCGGTTTTTCCGCCGTCGCCTTTTGCATTTCCGACCCATGGATATCGTTCAGGACAGGTGAAACATGTCGTCATATATCTGAAATGAATGTCAAAGCTGACTCGATAAGCTTGTCGTGTTATTGAAAGGGTTGCTGGTGGAAGCAAAATTGGCAATCTTACAAGAGAAAAGAACTAAAAACGATCTTGTTAGCTATGTTATTCTGCAAATGGCCACCACAAGGGATCTAGAATCTGGCTTAAGTTTTTAGGCATAAGTTGATGGAGATTTGTGCCGTACTTGCAAATGAACTCCAATAATGTAGTAAAGATTATTGATACGTTCAATTTGGACTTCAAATTGACCTAAAAGCTTGTTTGTTTGACCGATTATTTTGTTATTAGAATTTTAATATCAGTTTTTGATCCCCAAATCTAGTAGGCCGATATTTTCTCTTCATCCAAGCAGCTCACCCACTGTATTTTAACAACTGCTTCTGATATTTCATGAAAATTTATTCTGCTTATTACCTTTTAGAGACAACAAAAGAAAACAAATCTCGCATTGTTCTTTGCATTGACTAACCTGATATCGCTTTCATCAATCCCTTTTCCTGAATGAGGCAAGGCACATATCTTTGGAATGTTGCAGGCTTGCTGGCGTTGTTGAGAGCATTGCCATGGTTCAAATTTGGCTATTTCTGACAAAGGTGTTGGCTGGATTACCCATTGCAACATTTGTGCATTAGTAACGAAATATACGTCTTCCCTGAAATAATGGAGTGTAATTAAATATTATGGATGATGATATGAATAAACACTTGATAATCAGTTTAAGGACATTTCCACCAAATAATACAAGGCTCACTCCCTGATTTGAGCTGAATAGATTTTCTAAGTACCTTTGCGATAGCGTGTCCACAAATCTGTTCAAAGCTGCTGCGCTTTCCTTCTTTAGAAACCAACTGGTCTGTAAATGAAGACCCAAAGGAGCCCTGTTTGATTTGTAATGCCTATCAAAGTTCTCCATCAGCCAATCGAAAATGCTTTCTTCGTCAGAGTAAAGGAAGACGCATTGGTCAAGGAATGCGCAACTTCCACCTTCGCCAGTCTCGGAATACAGCATATTCATGGGAATTTCCCAGATTCCTATTATAGAAAAGGCAAAGACGAACGAGGACTAAGTATTACTTCTAAGGATTGACAAGTGCAAAACTTGAATGCGCACTATACTGTTTGCAGTGTATACGCATGCATAATTTGTATTATTTAATAGCAAACCTGGGTAAGAATAGGACGGGCAATTTCCCGCTCTGCACTTGAAAGGAATTTTGTATTCGAGAGAGAATGGCCAGGAGGGCACTCTGGAAAGGGGTGTTACCATGGTGGTGTCATACACGAATCCATAGTCGTTCATCATCTGTTTATTATAGAACAAATAATTAAGGATAGTTTTACTTTAACATTGCCATTGACAACAGCAAGTTTTCGAGGAATGGTGTTTGATCTTACGTCGAATTGCTCATTTCCACCACATTTAGTGAATGGGCCACGGAGACCTAGGACGTCCGAACTTGGTACCGCTGCGAATTTTTCCAGAATGGCTCTCATGCCCACCATTTCCATTGTCCAGTTTTCGTAGGAACCTCTAGTCCAATATTCCTCTGGTTTGCGAAGACTGTAAGCATACAATAACTTCAATATAGTCACCATACTTAAAACTTGTTCGAGCCCGACGCTAAAAAAGCCCAATTCCTGGTGACCTCCGGAAATTGTACTCAGGCATTTTTATTCAAATTGCTTAATTTATTAGATTCCCGTTTACAACACAAAAAAACCGTCATAAGTCGTTCGAAGACGGGTTTTCCTTTAAATTATCCTTTTAAGATGGGCATCTGAAGTTGCAGAAAGGCTTTTTTCAAGTTGTATTATAATTTTTTTTATAAATATTTGGCAGATTTTTAAATTTCAAAGCTTTCGAATAAGTAAGCAGAATTAACTAAGAATTTCGACCACTTTAAGATTTGACATCAGTATAATAGTAAAAGTATTGATTTGGTTTTTTTACTATGTCATTTGAAATGCTTTTCATCAAGACTTATTCTCGCATTTAACATCAAAGGTGTATACTAATGAATAACATAAAGATAATACCGAAGGTAAGCAGGATTTTTTCTCCAAATCTTTATATTAAATAATTCTATTTTTAAAGAATCTTACATGGAGTAGCTTGATGCAACTTCAACTGTCCCTCGATTACAGAATAAGTCATGGCGCATAGGTGGGAATTAGGGATGACCAAGGATGCATGACATCATATTCATTGTGTATGTGAATATGTAATTTATGCTGACCTCTGGCTAAGCTATCGTAATGTTCTTACGAATGTTATTATGAAACACTAAAATACCACTGAATAACTATACTTCAAAAAAGTCAAGGTAAAAACATGTTGAGGTTGTAATGAGCACAGAAGTAGTCAAGGCTGATTTAATCAGCCTTCAGAATGATAAACGCAATGAAAATAGTGGGCTATCTCACGCTAGCACAATTTATCGTTTCCGTAAAGCTAAAGTTCAACTGCTATTTACTTCATTAAAATGGCCAAGATGTGCGGATTTTGATAGAAGTCGAGCATTTCATATAAATTCTTATGTTATGTGCTTTTTCACCAAAGAAAGATAAAACTCATTATTGTACCTTATTGAATTTACTCCTATTTCATTTCCCATCGCGTACAACTTCTGCACATATTGGTAATTAGTGTAATCGTGAGAAACCAGAAATGTTGCTGGAATTTTACATCCATTGGGATTGGTGCGGTTGGACTGAAGCAGACCTTCGAAATAATTGTAATTTAAAAGATTGATTCCTCCAGTAAACGTGATTGACACCATTTGTGGTATCTAGAGGACAGCAAGAGAAAAAAATACATTCAGTAATGGGTGAAGATTTTTTTCCTAAATAAATCAATTATATAAGCACATATTACATCTTCAGGATTAAGACCTCCTGGTATAAGTGTGCCATCTGAACTGCAATAACATTCCGGGATTGTACACAAACTAGGATCACATTTTTTAGCCAGTAATGTTTCGTCAAGCGGCGCTGATGATGAAGTAGCTTAAAATAAAAAGTGGACTTTCGTGAGAGCACATTCATCAACCTTTATCAACAAAGTTAATGGAATGAAAATCAATTTTGAGTAAAACACGAGGAAATATGCTCACAAGTAGTCAGTAGTTAGCAAATTAATCTAGCTTAAATAAAGTAATGTTATACATGTATATACCATTGTAATAACATCTCAAATGTTCTTTCGAATATTAAACTATATTTTTGGTAATATTGCTACTCCTTTTAATAAGAGAATATCCTCTGATTTTTCTTCTTCTCTGTTTGTAATGGAACTTATACTTTAATATATTTGAAAACTATAATCTGAAAATATCTTTATACCATAGTTTAATGGTCCACATACTGCTTCGCTTTTATAAGTGCACATTTTTCTGATGTCGTCGAAGTACAGCCCTGGTGGACAGTGTTGTACCACTGTCTCCGAAGCTGCGCAAGAATAGAAGCGCCTGCAAGTGATGGGGTCAGCGAAAAAGCCTTCGTCAAATGGACATACGAATGGCTTTGCTGGTTCCTTCTTCCTTCCGCTTGGTGTTTCCGTTTTCGGCGTAGTTGTTGTAGTTGTTGTCGGCGACTCAGTAGTAGTTGTAGTTGTCCTAATTCTCCTTGTGGAAGGAGCGGGTGTTGTGGCGGTAGTTGTCGTGGTTGCGCCCTCGGTTGTTGCTGGGGATGGGATAGTGACTTCTTCATCTGCAGTTGGTGAACTGACAACAATATCTTGTCGTTTCAATCTCGCTGCGCCTAGATGTACAAATAATGACGAGCTCAGTGTGAGGAAAATTAGAACGATTAGCGGAGTCCTCACGATATAAAAGTGAACCCCTATTGATCTCATCCAATTTCCCAAGAAATTGTAAAGATAATATAATGCGAAGGTACACAGAAACCAACTCTTTTGCTGCATGCACTGTAAGAAAGTGAATTGAGTGCATTTTCATTTAGACAGTGTGAGAATTTACTCCTGCTCATTGTTTGGAAGAAGGAAAATGTGTAATACTGTGAAGACAACTTAACACCTGCAAAATAGTGAATGCAAATATTTGTCACATGTGATGCATGAGGACTTTGGAGAGCGAAACGTTCGACAATCACATTCAGTATCACATAGAAAGGAGTTTCGTGTTTGTTTAAAGTTAGGAATCTACACTCTTTTATTTCCTAAATGGGAATCTTTTTAAATTGTCTAGTAGAGGGTCAACCGCGTATACTTTCTTGTTTGTTTGTGTTTTTAGAAACCCTAAAATACTTATCCTTCGGGAATAGTCTATAGTAAAGTATTTTGTTTTTGGTTTAAGATACTGTACGTACAGTATATGCATCATTACGATGTTTAGTTAGGAATGGAGCCATTTCAACACTTCCTAATGCTACTTCGAATATACAGATTGGAAGTACATGCCATACAATATTTAAATATGCAATACCAAGTGCAATTTCATATTGATTTCTGCGTCGTATATTTGCAAAACTTAAATTCGTATATGCAAGTCAATAGGAAATTTCTTATCGATTCGTTTTTTTGCATTACAACATTTCTTTTTTCACGATTCTCCATTAGTAAATCAGTCGTATTAAACAGCCAGGCTGTTTTTGAGGTTGCTCGGCGAGGTTATTGCCCTAGCCGGAAAAAAATTGATTTTATGAATTTTAAACTATTTTAAGGATAATCTGCGTGGCGTACAACATACAATAGTTTACTAGCCTATCTCCAAAACTATTGACATGTAAATGCTAACACACTACCCTTTTTAAGATGAACCTGTTATGCGAAAGCATGCATCCATGGCGCTATAACGGCCTTTTCACAGACCCACTTTACATGCCGTATATTTTGTACCCTTTTGTCCTGTCAACTAGAATATCAATATCGAGGAAAGAGGCATTCTTCACATTTGAAATATTTGAAACCCAATTTGAAGACACCCTCGAGAAAATTCCCTCTCGTGTTCCAAGCCTGTTAAGGTGAGATACAGTTGGCATTTTACAGCTATTGTCCACATCATAAATAAGTTATTGCACTTGGGCAGGTTAGACCATTCAAGGACATTCAGGACATTCAATGCGCATGATGCACCTTTTACATGTAGATGCACTCGTATATGACATGATAGCACACGTACCCCTCTAGAAAATAAAATTTTCTTCAAAATTCGAGAGCAACTTTTTAAAAAAAAATTATTTAAATTGTATTTTTCCAACTCAATATTGAAACCATGTTTTTAAGCCTTCGTTGCGAAAGTGCATGTACATAAACTCCAACAAGGGCGTTGGATATGAACAGGCTATAGCGAAATAAACAACCTGCATGGGTGGAATTCAAGCAGTGCCTGGTGGGCGTTTTTCTTTTTCACGCAACTATCCCATTAATGTCCCCCTAAATCCTAAATCTAAAATCCAAAGAAATTTATACCTAATAAAAAAAGTCGTTGCGTCTAGGTGAAGGTTAATGAGTGAGGATACAATATGCGAAATAAAGCCCATGGAATTGGCGTGCAAACCTGCACGACGTCGCTCTCTTGGTGTTTTTCCTGGTAATGGGAGGGTACCTGTCTAGGTCTGAGTATGGATTCTTAGACGTAACGAATTTGGAGAAGCGCGAATGATGTAATTTCTCCAACAACAACGTTACATCCTTATAAGTGCACTTTGCCATTTGCAGTAGGCGTTTAACCTAGCAGAGAAAATGTATGCGTTAGGAAAATGCTTAACGTATCCTTATTCATAAATTCGTTATATAGTCCTACAAATGATGACCCACCAGGGAAAGGCGTAAGTTAGTTAATTGTTTAGACCTATTAAGGGTCTAATTAAATTAATTAACAAACTATCCTTTTATAATATCTAGTGGCACCTGAGAGGAAATTTTACATACTCTTAAATTGTCTCGACGATTATGCAATTATATATGGATAAATTGTTTATTTTATATTTATTGGCATCAGTAGTAATGTTTCTTCGTTATTTGGGTCAATGTGCATGTATTTACAATATGAACGAACGGAAGGGCCTTTGGCCCAGAATATTGACCAGTAGTTATGGATCCTCAATTTGTTTTATCCAGACTATTGACGCATCCTAAAGTACCACCTATTTGCATACCAATTCAAAATCTTATCGATGTGCAGGTTTTTTTTCTCAACAAATTGATGCTTGCACTTTTTTAAATAAAATCCATGCTAATTAGGAATGCAAATGTATCATATCACCGTCTATTTGAATGGTATTATTCGATCTGTGAAAGAAGATATTTTCTGAGATGACAATCTGGTAGCCTATATATCCAGTTTAATGTTCGTCTTAACCTTAAATGGACCTTTCTTGCTGTTTTTATCATCATTCTCGCCTAGAACGGTCATTATATCAGCTCCAGGTGAAAATGGTTAACTTTCTCTGGTATGTGGGACTTTTTTCAACAAATATTTAGACGTCCAGGATTTGGTTTGCCCTGCTTCAGAATTTGCTAGCTACAATGTTCATTACCTGCACTGTTTGTAACTTGGAATACCAAGATTTTTTGGTGGTAGGTAAATAAACCAAATTGCTGTTTAATGAGAAACGTTAAATTTCACGAGTAGACAAACAGATTTGAGAACGAACATCATATAGACGGCCTACATTCGCTAAGTGTTTTCTCATAATGTTGATACGAGAGGGTGACGGCCTCAGCGAGCAAATACTTGCCACGTTTAGGCTTTATCGATTTCGAACATTCTTTTAGAAGATTGGAATAAACCAGGCCTTGTACTTTAGAGAAACTTAATTAGTCATATTTACTTAATGTGCGTATGCCCGACTTCGTAGCGGTACTAATTAAAAGTTTAAAATGATGAAGCATGCGTTACAAGAATATCGTACCAGAAAACAAATTTAATTAATAATACTCTACTGAAAACTTCTTAGTTTCCTGTAAGAATGGTTCTTTGAAGATGCGACCATAATAAGCAGCTTAAACAGAAAATATTACAAAAGGCATTTTTTTCGCTTTATTAAAAACGATGCATATGTCTGCTCGTTAAACCCATTGCCATTGTCGTACTTTAATAAAGTTTCGTAATAGGACAGTTTTACGTTAAGTCTGTAAAGAAAGCGATTATTAAAACCGCATCATGTCGGAAAATAGTATTAAAGCTATTGAAGTATAAATTCATTCTACAACTCTTGTGATATTGTCTTTTTTGCCACGTATAATCAATTAAAGTACTTGAGTTTAATTACATTATCATCGAAATAGTGTTGAATTTTTTTACGAAAATTCTCAGGAACGATTAGAATCTTTTAAATTGGTAATTTAAGCATGTCCTTATGTATATAGTATTAGAAAGACGTGCTGAAATATTAGTACACATAAGGGTTTTTCCGAACTCTTTAACGTACTTTTTACTAGGAGCCAAATATTTGCCAAATATATGTACATGTTTGCTTAAGGCACATACGTTTCGATTATTACAATTAATAAACATGAAACGAATGAATTTTAATCGTTGATCTCACCATGAATGTAAATGGCGTTTAAAAAGTTGAATTCCAAAGTGAACATTCAAGTTAACATTTTAAATGTGCAGTTTGCGGTAATTAATCCTGCCTAAGTATTTATTATATAAGCATTATATAAGTATTTATTTATTCAATTGGAATTTCCGATTTATGCCTTTGATGAAATCCTGTTGTAGATTATGACATTTGAAACTTAAAATACAAAAGCATTTACAAGTGATAAGTATATTAAGATACTGTATATCAATAATCTTCAAATTTAAGAAATACTCCTGTTAGGCAATTCTATTTAACTTTTATCATATTTCAGTGCATTCCTACGGGAATATCCCGCTTTCTTCCAAAGTAGAAGTAGCCGTGTCAGAAATACATGTATTATATCAGCCTAGTCAGATTTTAGGGATGACAATGAGAACACAATAAAAACGTATAGCTATTGCAAAACCGTTTCCAGGAAAGCGTGAAACCTCAAACGTACAATGCAATACAGGTTTCAAAAGTTGAATAAAAAATAAGTATCGTAAAATTAACTGCAACGTCATTATAACTAGTTGTAGTATACGAATACTTAAGGCAGTTACTATTTAAGTATGTTCACATAATTATTTTCACTACACATATTGTTATAATCGAAATAAATGCTTTGTATTCTTGTATAATTCGTCACAATTGTTGGCTTAATAATTCAAAACAAATGTTCGGTAAACTTTAAATCACACTGGGTTTTTTTGCCAGACGTTTCCTGCAAGTTTCAGCGTTACGATCATGCTACGATTATAGTAGTCGCAATAACCAGTTACTGGCCTACATTTTGAATGTGGCAATTGCTTTTTCGACATTTGTTCAAGCTAATGATAACAAGGGTGTGCTAAATTATATGGAAACCGTTAAAGCCCCGCTAAAATGCATAATGAGGGTAATTCTAAATTATATTCGGAATGCATAGAAGAAATAAAATTTCGCATCAATATGTTGCATTGCTTAGTGCCTTATTACTTGGTAATTTTGTGTTCAACAAAGGTGTAATGGAAAGCAGATAATGCACTGTCGCAGACCTTGCCTAACAATATTTAACATATAATTTGTAACTATTGGACATTTGTATGTATGGAAATATTTACACCCTGATTAAAGATTTTTTATTCATCGATTACCCTACGTCTAATAGTTCTATAGTCTTACCAAATATAATCAGCATTATACATCCTCAAAGATGGCTGTTAGGCATAGCTGTGTAACTGTTTTGAGTTTGAAAACAACTGACGTCAGCGTTAAAACAAGCTGTCCCCTTGTGAGCAATTTGCGCACTTAAAAACATTTATAAATAAAAAAATTTAGCTCTTGGACAAGGACAAGGACTAATTGCAAAAAGGAGAAAATAAAATGAGTGT
>JAQIXS010002024.1:0-25241 GCA_034700785.1 Rossiulus vilnensis
CCTCCCATTCTAGCCCATCGAAAGAAAGCATTGTAATGTCGAAAAATCAATAATGATTTATATTATAAAATTTCAACCAATCAGAATTGTAGCCCATCATCATGTTGATATTCTGTACTTGGAATGCATGTCATTTTCGTTATTTTTTTGTATCAGAGAAGTTAAATTTGGGAATTGTATACACACTATTGCATTTTGAATAAACCTTAATAGTGTACATGTTGATATCAATAGAATGCTACTTTTTTACTTTTTAGGATACAATGGTGGTAATATATATGTGGGTCATGTACTGTATGTATGTTTTTACATGCTTACATATGAGTGTGTGTGTGTCAACATATTTACAGATATGGTCAATAACCTGGCTAAGTTAACATTTTGTTTATACTGGCATTTATTACTTTTGCTAAAAGGAAGTAGCAGTAATGATATTGTCTTTAGTAGAAAATCGAATATTTTCTATATATGGCCACCTATGTGCTATTAATGACTGTCTAAAGTTGCCACGTTGGACGATGTCAAAATATGGACATATTACTTTCATACAGGGCCAGTGATGGCATATATAGCCCCATACATGTCCGTATTTAACTTTTACACCCGATATCTCTGTATAAAAGATTACTATGTGATTCTATACTAATATCAAAGGTTACTGACGCAAAAATCAAGTTCCAAATTTTAATAAGCGGAAGCACTGTGCTGCAAGTGATTCATCATAGATGGCGCTGGGGTCCGAATTATTGTTTAAATTCCAAAATGGACTGTTTGTAGTTAGACCCCATCGTAAAAAGACAATGATGATTATGAGTTAGTGGACGAGAATTTCGAGTGCTGGGTTTTATCACCGCCCACTCGCCCCCTGTGACGTCATCGCTAGAGGTGGGTCATCCTTCTTCCGTATCCTCCATTCTCATCCGTTATTGTTTATTTGCGAAGAAGACAATGAACAATCAGAATTTGGGTCAAGGTCTTCTAACTCCTGGCTTTTATGTCTTTTTGTTACGTTTTACTACTTTTTGATTCGTTCGAGCAAAAAAAAAATCGTTTTTTCCCAGGAGTGGAGATGATTTAAGAGGCAGTTTGTCGACGGCCCCCTCGACTTCATCGAAATGACCGCCAGGGGGATGGGAGGTTTAGGGGATTGTTTGCCTGCTATTACGATGAAACGCCCCTTGGAATTTTATTTAACATTTCAAAATTGTCCGGGACGAACTGCGCCTCATTAACATAGCTTTTTAAGGGGGAAAACAAACCCTGCGCTTGTACCCGCATTGTTCAGTTTGAGAAATTCACATAAATAATACATTTACGTGAAATGATTTTTTTTAAAGTCACTTATTCGTCTCGACTAAGCGTATTTACTTACTTTTTTCAAGAAAAATCAAAGGGAAAAGTTTAAAAAACTTCCAGTTTTCAAGTCCGTGAAGGAAGCTTGGACCTCTTACTCCCTCCTCATAAATGTTTATTTGTCTCTAGAAATGCAATTATGCTTATGATCGTATGTTTACTTTCATATTTTAGTTTACATGTAAATGTTTATACATTTAAATGTTGTTAAAGAGCTTTTACAGAGTTTTATAGTTGTTCTAGAATTAAGAAAGTGTAACCCGTATTTATTTACTTTTTAAAGCTTGCAAAAATATATATAGACTTCTCTGTTAAGGCTTTAAAAATAAACAGCATTTTAGTTATATGCTTTAAAAGTTTAAAGTTTTAAAGTAAATGAATATGAGGAACATTTTCGATAAATAGCTTTTTTTAAACAACTCTTTAAAAAGTTATTGATATATTCCAGAATTGTTGCAGATGCTTTTACTTTACTTTTCTACAGTATTGTAATAATTAGTTTACACTTTTCGTAATTTTACTTTACTTTAGCGAAATAAAATGAAAATGTTATGTAAATCTTTTGAAATATTGAGCTTTTATAGAAGTTATTCATATATCTCTCATATAACTCTTTGAAAACTTATTGATATATTCCAGAATGGTTGGCGACGTTTCAAATCATGTGTTTTCACTTTTCTTTAGTGAAATAAAATGAAAATGTGTGGAAAAATCAAGTATTGACGGGACATACACGTAGCAGCTTCATGATAATATTTGGTAAATAAATACGGAATTGTCTATATGTTTGTTTTGAACTCTTTTAAAATGGTATACATGAGCATGTAGATATTGTCAAACGTTGTCGAAATCTTTTCATTAATGAAATTTCCAATATTGCAATTCTGTGGAAATCTTCAAAGGGAAATGCCCAAAACCTGTCCAACTTTACTTGGATGAACAAAACAGTTGCATTATAAGATAGTATTAGGGAAAAAATAACATTTCTCATAGAAACGTACGCTCGTGTCTGCATTTGATTTGACATTTTACAATGTGACCATCGTACCAGTCCTGTTCAGAATCGTCTTCAAGGAAACTAGCGGGGATTTTAACCAATTTCAAACTTAAAATACAATGGAGACCTCCTACTGGATGGCGAGGACATTTTGGCATTTGCTCAGATTCAGTTTCTCAACAGTGGATTTCCGTTAGATTCAAATGCTTTGGAAAAGTTGAACAAAAGGCTCTTCAGATTTGATTAGCAGATAGACCAGGCTGCCAATGAATTTTCACACCAAAATCCGCTTGAAATAATGCATTATGGATTATGAATGGCGGGAAAAATTGTCGGCTTTCAATCTCAGAGAATGGGGGATGTATCATGGATGGTCACTCTTAAAATGGCGGCAGGGGAACTACCAGAGACAATGGACAATCGACAATTAATCGCAAATTTAATTCGTCATCTAGAAGTCGCCATTGTTCTTGAATTTAAATTTGAGTCGACCTGTTCATTTCAGCTGGGAAATCTTGGGTGCCTACTTCGCCAAATAAGCCCCTGCTACCGTATTTTTTCTGAAAAAAATTATCAAACAAGTTTATAAAATAAAATTTCAAAAAATGTGTCTGCCTAGACCACTAATGATTTTGAAATGCTAAACTGCATGTAGTTTTTTTGTGCTTTTCCATTAAATCATAGTGCATACGCTGAAGTCCTTGCAAAGTCATTGATTAAAATTCAGGTCGCAAATTTTTTGGAAAGTCATTAAAATAATTTTAGGGTAATTTATTTTTAAGGTTTTGGTTTATTCTTTGGAATTCTTAAATGCATAAGTTCGTTTAAAATGTTTAAAACTTAATATGCTTAAAATAGCAGAAAATGGTCAGTCATTGATAAGTCCGTGATTTCATGGCCTTGGAAAGCCATGAAAATAGTATCAGTGCGATTTATTTTTATAACTTTGGTTTAATCGTTTCTCATCTTAAATTTGTTTGCTTAACATGTTTAAAAATAATAAGTTTGAGGTAGCTGAAAATTATCAGTTCTTAAAAAGTCCATAATTTTCAAGGCTTTGGAAAGTCATTAAAGTAGATTTGCGTGATTTCTTGTTATGGCTTTCGTCTTCTTAAATTCATAAGTTTGCTTAATATGTTTTAAGACATAATACATGCATGCTTAAATTGCTACATAATCTGCTTAAAATGGTCAGTCATTTATTTTATTACTTTCGTTTAATCGTTGGTTTTCTTAGATTAAATTCTGCCTAAAATGCTTAACTCATAGCATGTTGAAAATGGCCAGGCCTTTAAAGTCCTTGATTTTCAAGGCTCGATAAAGCAATGAGCACAGGGTTATCTTGTGAAGACAGTCGAACAATTCATGGACATCCTGTAATTACACTAATGATCTAAGAAATAAAATGCTGTTTCCAAGTGGAATAATGTCAAATGGAAGTGAAGTTTTGCAACAAATACATTTTAATTCTTTTTGAACGAATCCTTTAATATATACATGTATATATATTTTAATTCTAACCTTGTGTAACATATTAATACACTCCAGCCCACGTGACATGATTGCTAAACATGTTGCGAATATATTTATATTTTATTGCAAGATGTTCAAATCGCTCGTCCTGCCTGGATTATTCCCGGCTAATTTTATAGGTTTTATATTTAGTTTTTTTATTACTATAATTACGGCTTGTATCCCAGATATAGTTTTCGTTAATATTCCGAATGGCACATCAGGACTCAAGAGGGCATTGTTTTATTCTTAGAACCAATTTGGGACGTTTATGACGATCACTCCCATGGGTTTCTTCTCAGATTCGTAATTTATGAATCAATTCAAATTTATGACATTTTTCCACGCCCATGTAACGGGTGTTTTGTATTTTTTAGTTCCTCTACCCCCAAACCCAACAAGTCCCCCAGTGGCCATTTTTGACCAATTTGGCTCTTGTTTATGTCGTCACACGTGACGTAGTCTAGGCTTAAATTGAACCACTTAATGTTTATTGCCATGCAGGATAATATTTTAACGATTTATAACTTTATAATTTAACTGCTCCTACTTAGGCTGCGTCTTAAGGATGGCCCAACTTCTTTTTATGTACACCGGTATGCATAACTTTTATAATTTAAACAATGCGAGTCAAATTCTTCTTGAAATACTGAATTTTCTGGCAGTAAATAAAGCATTAAAGTTGGTGGAATTAAGACCGACCCAAAAAAATACACATTTTTGTCTTCAAATACGTATTATAAAAGCTAAATTTAATTTTTCTTGCGTACACTTACATGTAGCTCTTCACAAGGGTTAGGCTTTTTTATATTTTGAAAATACCCTGGTTATTTATAAAAACTTAAATAAGCTTGATTAAAACCTTTATGAAACCTCCGACGCCCTTTAGTGATTTCATTAGGATTGTTTTGTAAACAAAAGGGGTATTTTCAGATAATAAAACTGTAGCTCAGACCCTTGTTGGCGACCAATTCTAAAGGAGGAAAATGAAATTTAGCAATTATAAAAAGTATTTGAGGCAAAAATGTGTACTTAGTAGTTGAGTGGGGATGAAAATTTATTTTCCTCCTTTGAAGGCTAAATTAAAATACGAAATGGTACGGAAATCTACAGTATTTAAAATCATAAGGTGCCTGTCAAATGGCATGAGGAAATAGGGTTCCGATGGTAGTTTTTGTTCAAATTTAACCTAAATAATGTAGCGATACCAACGTGTTGTGTACATGTTTCTGGCAAATGTATTTTTAAAACAATTCAGTTATCTAGTTGCTTGCATTTATGGAATGAACATATCATGTATGTGTTAACCGTGTGTTCACTAAGCAGCATACAGTACATGTGCGTATGGCATCCAGTTTTGAATTGGGTTATGTTGATTATTACTAATAACACTCAAACGCTTGTTTTGGATTCCTACCGGAAAAACAACACCTAAATTTATTAGTACAGAAATGTCATTAGCTTGTTACTATCACTGGTTCCAATTGTTTTCTCAGTGTATCTATACTTAGTTAATTCATGGCAAGATGGCAAAGTCAACGAATGCAGGCTGATTACATGCCAATGAAGTGCTTGAAAGTCAGTGATTGCAAATTTAAGCCAGTCCTCCTCGGAAAGTCAATAAACTTCGGCTTAAATAAAAATTCAAAAAGCATTTTAGGTATTACGATATATTTACGCATCTAAAATAACTTTTATTCTTATTGTACTAACCACTTTTCAAAACCAATTAAAACATTGTAAACGTATTTAAACTTATAATCCCACTTACAGAAGTAAACTAGCATATCCTTCCCATGTATACAGGTAGAAATAAATGAAAATTATCCCATTTAAAGAGGTAAAAAAATCTCAATTATAGAGGTTTTTTTTGGTGAGAAATGCTCGGACCAAGATATTCATTCCAGTTATTGAGGTTTACGTTTTATCCAGGGCCCATTTATCCAGGTTCGACTGTACATACTTTTTTATTTCAAGGTCCAGCTAAATCTTTCATTAAAATAATTGCTGCTTGCGAGTGGTCACCCTGATTTTTTTTATATTTTGGAAAAATCCCTCGTGATAAATCCCTTCATTTCGGTGGAAATAATGGCGATTGTGTGGCCAAGCGAGACAATCGTCATTATTAAAACGTGATTATTCGCTTAGAAAAACACCTGGCCATGAATTTTTGCCCAAAATTGAATCATTCCATCTTTTAATTGGGACCTTGATTAGGCTCGATTACCAGCTATTGTTATCGTTATTACTCGGCCTGGGTTTTTCAGGGTGAGTTCCTGGAGACGCATCATTAAAAACGAAGACAAGAATCTGTAGAAGTCTTATCGGAATCTTTCGAGACATTGAAGATAACGTTTGGAAAAACGGAAATGTTAACGTTTCTGATTTGCACGCATGGGGCTGCTCTAATTGCCGAAACCCCCAGAGTTCTAGCGGTTGGGAAATTCACCCTGGTTGGGATTTGGCCATTTTTGTCTTTTTTATGTTATCCTCGCGTGTAAATTGCACATTTCTATGAAGGTACTCGTTTATGTGTAGTAGCAGGGTGCTTAGATGCACACCTCCCAAGGGTCGGTCGAAAAGAATGTCCGGAACATGCATAATTTCTATGCTAGAATGAAAATTTCTTTGCTATTTTTTAAATTACAGTAAGTAAATACTATTTTTTGAAATTGATCCACTTCGTTAGGTCAATTATTCTGCGGGAAACAAGAGTCTTATGACGGTGTGTACTGGTCACTAAAGTCACTTGCAAAATACCGGTCTTTAATTAACCTAAAGATCATTTATTTTTATGTCGTTGGTGTGTTCGTATAGCTAATGATAATAATGACCTACAGTGTCAGTATTTGAAATGAGACCTTTTTGTTTGTTTTATGCTGAACAAGTCGTTAAAACGATATACTCTTCATTACTTCATAATTTAGTTTCTGTTAAAAAAGCCATTAAAATGTTCTTGAAAAGCAATTTATTAAAATGGCATTTAAAAGATCATTTTTCCCAGAAACAATTTTCGAAATTTCAAATTTCTAAAATCGGCTGACTAATTTTTGCAAATAAAATTTTGTCGGCAGAAATTCAAACACTTTATAGTAATTTTTTCCCCTGAATATATGGATTGGCCAAAAATGTATTTATTTGTTTAATGTGTTTTATAATTTCTAAAACTGTTTGTTGGAATAGTGGGCCACAGATGTTGAAAATAAACTTATTGAAGCTTACAGTCCGATAAAATACAATTATTTATTGGTGGAATCCACCTTAAATTTTCCTATTAAAAACCAAAATACATGGTGTGTAAATGTTGCCTTCATCACTAACTGAAATTACGTCTTTCAGGCATGGTTCAAAACATTCTTTAAAAATCTGGTATGATGTGAGTGTTGTGAGCATTTCCTTATAATATAGGCTATATCCATAAACATTGCTCACATTAGTATTGTCAAGACAGCATCTAGGAAACTCTTGATATAGAGTATCAAGAATTTCCTAGATGCTGGTATGATCATACCAGATCATACCAGACAAATTGTTTCAAATATTGTGTATTTTCGAAGTTTAAATACATGTACTGCCCCTATTCTTGCAGTTTCGTTAAAATTTTCGAAAACAATACGTGTACATATATTATTAGCATAAATTCGTCTATAAACTTCCCCTTTTGGAATAGCCCTCTACACCTAACTCTGAGAGGCTGGTGTTGTTGGTGCAGAAACAAGGCCGAAAGTCACCTTCACCATTATCATAATGGCCGAGCATTTTGCCCAGTCATTTAAATAGAGGTGTATTACACCCACGTGACTTGGCGAGATTTTTCGTGACCCTGGCTCGTTTCAAGTCTCCCCCTTTGCTCGTCTTACATGCGGAGAATAATAGAGAGAGAGAGAGCAAAAAAACAACAACAACAACGGTTATGCTTCTTTTTTTTTCACCAAAAAAAATCCCCCTCCTTCGTTTTATTTATTCATGATGCACCTGTTAATTAAAACTCGTGCTGATAAAGTTCAACATTTTAGGGGTAATTTGGAGCCCGGTCCTCCAGTTATGGCCGAAAAAATGACCAATAAATGAGCCATGCAGCCTGTTATTAAAGAGCATGAACGTGTGTTCTTCTTATTAATAAACGCAATTAATGTCCTTGTAAGGCTATTCGGAGATTAGCAAAGTACCGAAGTTAATTGCAAGTTTTCAGATTTACGAATATGTTTCCGAATTTCACGTTGAAAAACTTCGAGACTAACGAAAATAATGATGATAATTTTCAGCGTTATTGCCTTTGTTACTGTACTTTACAGTTCCTGGGAAACTGGTGATTTAAGGTGGAATTTAACTGTAATTTTGTTTTCCGTGAAAAGGTTTCGATAGCCGAAGAAATCATGTTGAATATAAGACAATGACGATTATTATTGGTGTTATTATTTTACTATTTTTTTCCAAATTTACAGATTCCAGAAATTCTCCAAATTGTCCAAATTTTCTCATCTTTAAAAATATATTCAACATGTTGGTACAATATTTTAAAGCCTTCAGAAGTGTTCTTGCAAATCATCATCGAGTGTTCGTTGTATTTTAATTATTTCTAGACTATGACCATCAAAATACACATGCATCATATGGCATGTTATTTAGCAATATTTACAGTCATGTTCTCTCTAATTTTCTCCCTAAAATAAATTTGAGAAAATAAAATAAAATACTAATAATAACGATCGTCATTGCCGTATTTTCCACACAATTTCTTCGGCTGTCGAAACATTGTTAGTTCACCCATTATATTATTCGTTAATTCTCAGAAATTACACAGATGGAATATCCAGAAGCTGTTTTTTGTTATGTCTTAACTGTTTCAATAGCTAGAGATCAGTGTAGGGTGTCGTCATGGCAGCTTGTTAAGTAGCTTATCAAATGAAAGGAGAAACATAATAAAGCCATTACGTAGTTTTTGGCAAGAATTTTTCCTTGTTTTCATCTGAATTTTGTTTGCAGCTCTTTGACACCGCATGAAAGCGAGATTACGTCACCGTTGACCAATCAGCGAGCACTTTGGTGGTAAATAAGAAAACATTCGTGACCAAATTATCGCTTTGTCATCGAGCCGTTCACTAACTAACAATTTTTTTGGGGGATTTAAATTTACTGGAAATTAACGTACCTTTCACCATGTTCTTGTCACGCTATTTAAGGGGAACGTGAAAATTTCGAAAATTAGCCACTGAATTATCGAAAATCAAATTGTGGTGAAGAGGGTAATTTTCAACCGTGAAAATCTCATAATTTGGTTTGGACAAGTAGCTTGGTCGAGTAAGGAGCTGTCCATAAAGGACGTAAAAGGAGTGGGGGTTAGAAGAAATCGGACAGGGAAATGTCTCTATGAGGAAATCTCCCTCATAATTGATAATTTTCATAGCAAATACTAAAAGAACGCAAGAAAAACTTGGAGAAAATTATTAATTTCCATGCCAAATATAGGAATGACAAAATCCAGCCCTTACAATTTTTATTTTCTGTTTTACGTTATTAAAAAATACTGTCATGCTAAATACAGGAAGGATACTATAACTAAGTTCTTACAATGCTTATTTTCTTTTTACCATAACGAAAATGAGTAATTTCCATACAAAATAAAGGTAGGGTGTCAAAAAAGCTCTTGCAATGCATATTTTCTGTGTAACTTCCGGAAAATAATTCATTTTCATGCCACATATAATAAGACTACCAAAATCCAGCTCTTCCAGTTTTTATTCTATGTTTAAATACTTTCATAATAAAGTGATTTCCATACGAAATAGAGAAAGGATTCTAAAACCCAGCTCTTGCACTGTTTAGTTTCGTTTTACTTACAATGAAAATAAGTAACACACCATAAGGCACACAGTACATACATAAGGAAACTACCAAAACCCAGCTCTTAATATTTTTATTTTCTGTTTCACTTTCATGCTAGCTATTTCCATACCATATACATGTACGTACTCTAGATGAAGGATACCAAACCTATCACATGGCATATTCTTGCTGAATGTAGGGTATTGAATTGCATTGTCTACTTCTCTTTGGCCACCATTTTGACTCCTCTTTCTCGTCGAAAAAGCCACACGAGCGCCACCTGGCGGCAGAGTTTGGGGACTACTTGATACCCTCTTCCGCTTTTGCTCGGACGTTGTGTAACGAAGGGTGTTTAAACACACGTCGTCATACATCACCCCTAAACCCTTTCGGACCCCACTTCCGTCAAGGTCACACGCGCAAAAGCGGCCCACTTCCGCGATGAAATAGTATCCAGCTCCTCCCCTTGAGGGGGCGCCCTAAGCACTGCTGGCCATATGCACCTTGCGTTTTAGTACGTCTTTGGAAGTCCTTTTCAGTAAACACGAGTCTTAAGCACTTTATTTTGACCAAACCATCTGGTCCACCCCGGGTTTTGGAGGTCACCATCTGGCGCCACTCTGGGGCGAGCCCCTCTCCGAACACAACCAAAAAAAAAAACATTTTTTGTTTCCTGAAAATCTGGCGACCGAATTTTTCTGGCGAATTTCCGCAATGCGCCACGCCAAACAAATGCTGGACAATTTCTCGAAAATTGCAGCCCTCCTAGACTCCAAGTCTATCATTACTCCGGTAAACTGGTGTAATTTCGAGCCATAAGTTACGTCTTGAAGGTTCGGTACCCGGAAGTTAGTCTCGGTTCAAAGGACCGAACTGCCTCTGGCGGTAAAAAAGCGAAATACGCTTTTGAAGCTAAGCTAGAACGATATGCAATTGTAGCATGCCGGAAACTACTTGAGACGAACGAAAAGTGGGGTTGAAGCAGTCGAAAATAACGTCATTCACTGAAAAGGCACCGATGAATGACGTCATAAGAGGTCGGAAAAGTTGCTCAAGTTTCGTAATGCTGTAATAACAGCTCATACAATTGTAGCAGACCTTATACGATCATTAATGTATGACATTACTGATAACATCATCATTTAATGTTTATATAAAATAAAATAATGATAGTAATGTTTCGTGATGAAAAATATATTTTGCAAATATGTCTCACATTTTACTGGACATTTTTCATGCCTTTTATTATAATTTTAACCTTAAAACAGCCACAAACATTACCCTTAAACTGCTACTAATTCAATGAAATGATGACTTAGGGCCGGTTGCACCATTGTAGGTTAAATGAAAGATTAGATTTCCTGGGGTTTATTATAACCACAAGTTAACCTGAAGGTTTAATAGGTTTTTGTTTTACCATTTTATTACAGAGATTTTTAACCCAAGGTATAGTAAACATGGCATTCTGCAAGGAATTCTTGGAAAATTGCATTATTTTACAAACCTTAGGTTAACCCTGTGAAAGTTAATCCATGGTTAACCGCTAACCTGCTGTGGTGCAATGCTTTTTCTTGGTTAACCAGACGTTTACCTTGGGTTTTGCTTAAAGTTTGTTGGTGCAACCGCTCCTTCGGTTTCCATTTATATTTTAGATGAAGACAATACAATACACAACAAATGTGGGTAAATTTAGATAAATGGATTAATCCCATATCACGTGGCATTCGTGTTTTGACCGTAGGATTTATAGTTGAACTGAATTGATGCATTTTTTTGGCATCTTTATCTTCTTGTTACATTTCTAGAGCAAAAGATCTTGGAAATGGGATTCTGGTAAAATGCCTTATCCTCTTGTTTATTTCGCAGGCCCTGGCTGTGCCCACGCTTGATGAACGCTGATTAAGATCCTCTTCAATCATAAATTACCCTATGAATTTGTGGTCGTCCCCCTCCCTCTGCTTTTGCATTTTCTTGCCTCCACCCAAGAGCAGCTGTGCGACCTTAATAATCCCCGAAACGAAGGTGGGGGGGGGCAAACACTGCTGCCCTAAAAATTACTTCTCTTGGTCCTCTTTATGCCTCGCGTGCACACTGACCCTCAAACGAGTGACCTTACTTGGGACCGGACCTGGTTTCTTGTGGCCTCCCCTCCGGAGACGTCCCTACAAAGAAAGGTCAATCCAAGAAACGTGTCATGGGCTCACATGTAAGGGTTCAAAACCCACAAAAAATCCATTTGCAAACACCGAAAAAAGGTGTGCACTCAGTTATGCTATGGCACGCCACGAGGAGGGGTTCATTTTTTTTTTTTTTTTTTTTAAAGGAGCATGTACAGTATATGGTAAGTTTTTTCCAATTACATTTTTTGAATGTTTCGTTAGGTCGTGATTTGAAAGCACTGTATTTGACATGTTTAATGTTGACTTACGTGCGCAGGATTTCCACTGATCTAGAAAACTTGGAAAAGTCAGTGAAATTTGAAATTTCAATGCAAATGTGAGGCGTCCTGACTTTTGTTTCGCTGTTGTAGGAGCAAACACTTAATGCAAAGAGTTTGGTTTGGACAGGTTGAAGTTCATTCTGGTGGAACTTCCCAAGCAGAGAGTGGATTTTCAATCAACAAAGATGTGATACTTGAGAAGTTTCATTTCAATTCAACTCAGCACCCTATTTTTAGAAATCTGATTTGAGAAATAGCATTTAACGTTTTCATCATTTAGTATAATAAATAAAAATGTCATTAATAGGTTAAATTGATTCCATATATTTAGGTAAACATTTTTGATAAAGTCAGGAAAAAAATTTTCTCCATAAAACCTGGTGAAATCAAGAAAGTTTAGAATTTAATTTCGGAGAAAAATTGGTTTTCATAATCGAAATTTGGTGCAGTCTTGTTGGTGGTAAGTAAAATGTGGCGCCACCTGTGGTCCACCATCGCTGACCTACTCAAAGTACATCGTATAACTTAAACCCAAATTAAATGCCTATAAAAAAAACGTATAAATAATGACAGAAATGGCCAACTGCTGCTCCGTGTACTACAAGGATGTTTCCAAGTCGACCTCTGACCCCGTCCTTTCAACCACTTGTTAACTTTTGAAAGACACAATAAAATTCCTCATTTCTTAAGTACAGCGTACATGTACTAGATTTTTAAAGAATCATTTTTTATTTGTCACGAGCCAACAATGGTTTCATGCAAATCAAGTTATTTTGCATAAAACATGATTTGTGCATTTAGGATCCTTGTCAACAAGTTTCAACAAACAAACCAAAAAAATAACATTTCGGCGTTGTTTTAATATAATACAACCCCGTCTTGTTTGTATTTGAAGTTTGATGAGGAAAATTCGAGGGGGAAAATGATAAATGAATTCGGGTCGTGCCAGAAATTTGGTCGAGGGTTTTTCAATTGGACGTTTTTCATTCTGGGTATAAATATAAATATAATTGGCCCCAATTTAAGGCCGTATTAACATATCGTGGACAAGAGAGAAATGCTTTGATTGAGGATTTCTGTTGTTTTTAATTGAAAACATCCTGAATTTATGACTGTCTTCTATTTATTTGTCTTTTTTTCGAAAATTTCATTTTTAATTTCTCAGAAAACAAAAATACAAGAAAGGAAGGGAAATTTTATTTTTAAAAGTTATAGTGAGTACTTTCGAGCTAATGTAATATTTTTTTTTCAGAAAACTAAACTATTTAGTTACTCGTATACTGTATATCAATTGAAATTCCGAAAATGTCAATAACACTGAAACATAAAACTGTATGAAAATAAGTTTAAAAAGTTAAAAAAACTATTTTATTAGGAAGATGTCTCACATCTTCGATTTTTGACGTTTTGTTATTGAAAACATAAAGCCTTGAAGCTATTGCTTGACATCAAAGAAAACAAATTCTGTTTCAGTTTGTTGTAATTTTTACTGGTGCAAATCACTGGAGGTTAAATTAAAACCGATAACAAACAAATGGGACAATTCTAGTTCGTTTTATCTGTGTGAATTGCATAATGAAGTACATGTATTTATTTTTCTCAATTAGCTTTAGTTTTATTTGTATGTGAAACGTTGTTTTATTTTTATCTTCCGTTTATAGGTTTATTTTGTTTTAAAAAATCCTTCAAACACAACTTAATGTATGCTTTTAGATTCTGTGAACGATTTTTAAAGAAAGTATTGATGGATTGATTTAGGCACCTGGGGTGCTTTAATGACTCGTGTATTTTGTCTAATTAAGGTTCAATCGGAGTTATTTATCGTGGGAAAGCTTCTAGTAATTGCATAAAAAACCAATCTAGGGTTAACCGCTGTTTACAAAATCTTGGAGAAAAGGGACATATAAAAAAATCAATTTGCCAAGAGTGGTATCTGATGGCAGATTTCGTCTTAGTTGAACACCTTAATTAGGAGCCCCATAACGAAATTCAGCCATTTGGATGCTTTTCGACTATAGGTTGGGAATATTTATAGATGATAATGGCGATGGGTGGAGTATTAATATGCCGATGGTGCGTTTAATAAACGCAAGGGTGTCGCCTCGTTTTAAATCGCCACTAAATAATGGCATCTATAATTTATTTCGTCAAGGTTAATTGGCCGAACGCGTTCATTGGTCAGCCTCGTGTCCTACTTTTTGCCACCCCATTCATTTGGAGGGCTGGATCACGTTTTTGTGCAGATTTAAACAAATAACAAAGGCAAAACGGTCACGTTTCTATGCACCTACCCTTAGCGGGTATAAAGTGATCGAAAACTCATCACAAGCATCACACTCAACGAGTGATTCTGCATGTGGACGTCTTGGTACCCTTTAACCATTCCATCACAGTCACAGTACGAAATTGAAAACCCCTAACCTTTGTCCCATATAGCACAAATTATTCTGATGACATTTGTTAATTTAATTGACCTCACAATTAACTTGCATTATACTTACTTTGCAGGTTTTTCCGTAAATCTCAAAAAAATTCAGCTAATCATTTAGTATAATGTACTTTGCTCAGTGTGAATTCAATCACCCAACACATACATTATGGCACCCCGGATCTGCACCTTTGTTCTGCTTTTATAATGTAAAATACCAGCGCCATCTGTGTTGAATTCTTTGCGACTATATGAATGATTCGTAATCCGTATTATTGCAATTCTTAGTTACATCAATCTGAACTTCATTCATATGTCTTCTTAGGGTGTCTTAAGGTCATCAAAGTTCTGGAAAGGTCCTTAAATAAAATGGGAGTTATTAAAGTGCTTGAAATTTTATTAAATTTGCATTAAAGTCACTTATTTTTAAGACTTATTTAATTTTTAAGAATTGTAGGAAATCGTAACAAACATTTTGCACCGAAATTCTATGACAATTTCGCGTGTTAAAACATTACTTTTCAAAAGCCATCACCGGTAGCTGATACTTTTTTATATTTTAATTTATGGAATTCTGTAGACACCTTGTTTTTTTCTTTTTTTTTTTTAGAAAACTATTATTTATTAGAAAAAATAAGAAAAAACGATAAAATTATTAAATTAGAAAAGCATGTTCTTTTAACAACATACATGTATATTACAACAACATAACAAAAAACGTTTTTAAACAAATTGTTAAACAATAGTTTGACAATAGTTTTTTTAATTTTTATAGTTTTATAGTTTTTTTTAGTCATGTTTGTTAGATTATAGTTATGTTTAAAACAACCCAATATAATAAAGAAATAAACTAACATAAATGATATAGAAAACTATAAAAATAGAAGATAAAAACAACACGGTGTTCATAAGGTTTCATAAAGTTAAATAAAAAACACATAAATTTTAACGACATTTGTTAAGTAATGTTTCAATACACGAATTGGCCAAAGAATTTCGTTGCAAAATATTTTTCTTTTGCAATTTCCTGCATTGTTTAATGATTAAAACAGTAACAAAATAAATGACCGCAATGCAAATTTAATAAAATTGTATCGTTTTACTTTAAAAAAAAAACATTTTCACCCAATTCGGAAACCACGATGTCTGACCTTTGCTGGTCAAAGTGACGTCGTTTTTGACGAAAATAAACTAACCAACATTATCTGAATCATAGGGGGTAGCCAGAGGGGTAGACAGATTGTTCAACTTGTCCATTTCGGACAGTTCTGGACTAAGGAGTTTTAACAGGGGTTAGAGATCAAAAAGTGGACGTTTAACGAATGGTTGACATGGGTTCAATTTTGACGAAAAGGGTGACAGGTGGGCCATCGCCCTGAACTTCTTCTTGGCTTAATTTTAATAATGCGATGCATTGGTGGTATTGTACGTACCCCCCTTAAAGCCGTGTTTTCTACCTGTTTTTGGGCAAAAGTCATCGACCTCTTTATTGTTTGTCTGCCTTCTTTTCCCCCCTTAAATATCTGCCGGTCTCACCCGAACTGGGTCACTGGGCCAGGGTCGGGAAATGCCCAAAAAGCAGTGTAATTGGGGTGACATCACCATTATTATTTTTTTTTCGTTTTTTCTTAATTTGTTTTATTAGGAGCATCTCAGCACTGGGCTACTGGGTCGGAATTTCGCTGTGAAATCGGCCCCCACTAGGGTCACTTTTTTATTTATTTATTTTTTTGGCAGTGGCATCCATTTAATGACAATGATCACTTTGATGAGGGATTGCCTGGGCGTCCAGACGTTTTTTATCAATCGACTGGCGCCACGAAAATAAAACAACGACTGAGTTTTTTTATATTTGTTTATTTTTTATTGCCTAGCGTTTGTTTGATGGAGGCGGCTTGTAAGGGGAGACAGGGGGGTGGAATGCTATTTATAAAAAAAAGTTTTTATCGACGACATCGTAGGTAGGAAAAAAAAAATGTTGCCGAAATATTTATTGCTATGGCTAGAGGCTCCTTGTCGAATTTTTCTGCTACTAAAAATACACTGGTGTCAAAGATATCCGGACAAAAACATGTATTTAGATATCGAGACCTGATTTTGATTTTTTTTATTATTATTTTTTTGGCATTGTTTAGGGGTTTATAATGCATGAAGGGAGCCACGTCAGAGTCCTGGCAAGGCTGCAGGGTGTCCCACAAATCTAAGTCCAATCGTTGCTGATACATGTATATCGAATAACGTTTTGGGACACCCTGTATGAGTGCTGCATGTCACGAAAATTGTAAGCCCAGATGGCCACTAGTCACTACTGTCACATAAATTATTACAGGATTCAATTCAGTTCAAGTCAGTACCCTACTCACTGTACTCAGTACTCTCATAAAAAATATCCTTCATAATTGGCGAAATTTTGCGAAACTAGGTGTCTGAACATTGTGAAAATAATGCCCATCATTGCAAAACAAAACGAATTCAACTTTCCGTGTTGAGGCCATCCTTAAATACGTCTTTCAATAGGAGGGAGGAGGGTTACTTATATACATGTATATTTCTCATTTTAATTTTGTGTTTAGTAGATGCAGGATGCCTCACAAATTGAATATTTTACTGAATTGTACTTTTACAGGGTGCCACTTTGTGGCACTGTTATGGTTTACTTGTATTCATGACAAACCGTATTACATTGTTTCAGAGATTTCTCAAAGCCTATTGTACTCAGTGCGTACATTTGACTTTGTATTCAGGTAATTCATTTTCGGGTATCATGTTTTCAAAAAAAATGTTCATGAAAAAACAAAAGGAAAAACCACTGCATCAATAAAATCTCGAAGTTAGTGTTGATTATTTCTTGCGAATTCATTTTTTATTTTCAAACACCTTGACCTAAACATATTGGTCGAAATTATCCCAAAAATTGCTTTGGGTCTTATAGGCAGTAATCAAAAATGATAATCATGGCAATACCACGATACTGGTCGGTGCCGCTCTCTACTTTCCTATTAAACCCACTTTAACCCTATGCAATCAACGTATCCCGGCATGCATTTGGATATATTTTTATCCATCATCAGCTGCAGAGATTCCCATGAACTTGAACAACTACAAGCCTTGCGATTTCAACAGCATTTCAACATCTTGTCGTTTTCAGATATGAAAGGTTTCATTTGCTTTTGATTAGACCTATTTGTCACTCGTGCTGAATTTCAAAATACGCCAACGAAAATTATTTATTCGGTCTGAAGTTATCTGCAGAAAAACATGCCAGATAGTGGAAAGTATACGAGATAGGAGCGCCGTATCTGACACGATGTCGAACTTTAAAATGTCGATTCATTCTCCTTTAGGTCTACAGTACATGTGCAATCCAATAGCGGAAAGTTATGGATGAAATCTAAATACATTGTACACTGAAAGCTGACAAATTGCCCACCTTGCTACTTTGACCACCTGCTTACATTGACCGATTTTCAGGGTGCTTTGAAAATTCCTATCCTGCTAATGTTAATTTTTTTTTCGCTCTAGCCAGGTTTCAGTGAACATGTAAATAATATTTTAAAAAAAACATCTTCAAGTATGAAATGCAGTACTTGTATCAATCGTACGTTTCGAGGTCTTACGTGATGACGGAACTCTTAAGTAGGCTTATTTACGACTTATCAATAACTCCTTATTCCGTTTTTGATTGATTGCTGTTTTGATTGGAACGATGTTGATGCCGGGATAATTGTTATCAGCCTTGTCTATCAAATTGCACGTAATTGAGACGACGATATACACCCTAACCCTTAAATTCTAGGAAATTAGCCGAAAATAACGGGAAATTTGTGAAATATTCCCAGACAGTGGTGTTTATAAGAACAATTATTGTATTTCATCGGTGAAGACGGATCTTTGCAAATTTTCGTTCAATCGAATTCAAAATACAGCCATTGGTACATAGCACCAGAATTATGGTGCTGTTTGAAGTTATTTACGCTAGATGGCGTGCTCTGAATAAAGGTTCAAATATAATTTTTATCAGGAAAATTATGCCAATAATCCAGAACGAAGTGACTTTGTTCTTCATACTTTTATTTAATGCATTTTTACTGAGATTTTATTTTTGTAATAATTTTTTTTAAAATAAATTTACTGGGCAATTTATATTGAAATAAAAACGCCTTTCAGCCCATTTCGAAATACTTATATTTTAAAAACTTCGTCCAAACGGACTTTTGTAACTAAAATTGAAACCACAGTCCAGAACGTTGTTGTTAAAAAATTTGGCGGTAGAATTTGAAAATGATACCCACTGTGCATGCTTGCCATATTAATTTTACACAATTTCAAGCGACGTAGAACACAATATAGTACGTGAACATGCACTGTACATATATACATATTTATTGGAATATATTTTTATACTGTACATTACATCTTAAATACAATGTACATTCCAATGCCTTCAATTAATCGCAATACAATAACTTAATACTTTAAATTTTATTTATTGGAAAGTATAAATACACACCGTATGCCAAACTTACAGTAGATGGTTTAGAGGGAAACAAAAAATGCATTTCAGCATCTTTCGAAATACCCTAGAAATAACGGTATAAAGTGTTGCTATTTGTTGTTTCCGATTTGCAGTGTATTACGAATACAGTAAATACTGATGTTATTTTCTTGGGGGGGGGGGGGGAAACGTTGATAGTGACATTTGAATTTTTGGCATTCAGCCTGTGGACCTCGCATAAGACGCATTTTATTCAATTACTGATTAAAATTCAATTATGGCACGCATGTATTCGGTGGGCTCGTTCGTGAATAGCCAGCAAATTCCATCATTTAAAAAAATCATTGAAATTCAGAAAAAGGCAACACCCAAAATATCATTGAGCACATACTGGTGCCAAACATTGTGCAATGTACGATTACTGTGCAGAAACTAAAAAGCTAATTTTGTCTAGGCCTAAACGTACTCAAGTTGAAATGTCAAGGTTAACCAATAAGCTAAATTTAATAGATAGCGCAACTGATAACAATCAAAGTGGCTGCACCATGTTACATGTACATGTACTTTTAATAAGGTGACATTTACGACCCTAGTTGCGCCAGTGATCGCCTAGATGGCGCTGGCAACCTGAGCTTGTAGCTTTAAAATTGAAATTATACTTGCTATGCTAAAAGTAAAAATTAAATTTTAGAATTTAATAAAAATGCAAATGAGATTGCTCGTTGATTTCGCTGGTTGAAATATTTTTGAACTTATTTAGAAAATTAATAACAACGATGTTAATGTACTCGAAAAAATTGATTTTTTTTGCTGTTACCTTGAAAAAACTGGGAAAAAAATATCCCAGCTTGGAAGTTAATTAAAAACGTAAGATTGCACCATGTGTTACTTTTGAAATTTAAAAAGCTGCAAATGAAAGAATTTGGTTCCTAGAATGGACGTATCTTTTGCGCCATGTTTGCGTTTCAATCGATAATATAAAATCTGAAGTGGTCCAATATTTCCTGTAAAATACTTACATGTACATGTATTGTTTGATATACCTTCGGATTGTGCATTTCAGAAACGTAATAAATCCCTAGAATGACACTATTTTTAAATGAGAAAATTTCACAAATTGATACATTTATCATTTTACCTTTAACGAAATTGAAAATTTTCGATTTTCTGTTTAAACATACATGTATCACAGAATCGCAATACAATTTTAACAACCTAGGATTTATACCTAAAATGTAACAATCTAATCCACATGTTTTCTATTCCTTGAATAATTTATGTTTTCTACCTGTTGCTCTTTCTGTACTCCTTGATAAAATTTGATACATTTGGTATGTAATACATGTACATGTTTATGCCAGGTGATATCTGTAATGATAAAAAAAACAGCAGTATTTTTGCTAATTACTTTGTGTAGCCAATAACGACGACTAATTTGGGTGCAAATTATGTAGGAAGGACTCGTGATATTAATTTTTTTAAGTAGCCTTGATTTTTTGAGACAGATGTTAGCCGCCAAAAAAAACTGAATTGTAAGGATATTGAATGGCAGGTATAAAAAGCGGAAAGGGTTAAGGTAAACTCCTCGCTTCCGGAAACCCTTTCAGTACCGTGTCTCATGCAAGGGGTTTTTTTTTATCTTATTCTTTTAAATACCAAATTTCTTTTATATTTTCCCCTTATCAAATGATTTTTTTTTACTACTTTATCCTCGCTCTACCTTAATGTCCCCCTGACCAACCTTCGTTCTGCAGAGCACCTGTCCTTCTTCCCCTACAAAATTAGGGCTATCGGCTACTTCCTGTCAGATTTACTTCTTCTGCCCTACTGAACTTTGTTGAGCAACAAAACTTGTACTTTCCTTCAGTTTGCCAGATTGGCTCTAGGTGGTCATGAGAGCAAGATGTTTCAGTTGACGTCAGTCTAATTGTTCGAAACTCTCAATTGACCAATTAAAATGGCCAAATTGTTCCTTGTGATTACCGCATCCTACCTTCATGTACATGTACGTTGTGATAATGTCATTTTCGTGACGGATATGGCCTATAAATAATGCCTTTTTTTTGGCATTTTCTCAAACTGAGATTTAATGTCCCAAATTGAAGTTGACGGTTTCATAAATTGGATTGAAATGACGTTTAATTGTAGTCGTGTTTGGCTGAAACATTTTGGGGTAATTTTGATATGGGGAATAGTTTTAAATGCTTTTCTGACGCCATGCACATACTCTTTTAGAAGCTGTTATTTGTTACGATATCATGATGCGAAACATACAATACTCTTTTGTATGTTATTCTGATTACACTCACTTATATGTATATATTTTGGCAACTGCTATGATGTTTTGGAAGCTGTTCTGAAGTCATACACCGTGACTTGAAAGCTTCTCTGAAGTAAAATTGTTTCCTTTTTGGAAGCAGTTTTGATGTCATACGTTTTTGAAATATTCTGATGTCATGCACTTGTACCTTTGTGAGCTGTTCTCACGTCATTGGAAGCAATTTTGAGTTCATACACATACTTTCCTGGAAGTTATTCTGATTTCATACTCTTACTGTATGTTTCTGAAAGCTGTTCTGATATTATGCACAATGTTTTGAAAGACATTGTGATGTTATGCTCTTGGTAATTGGCAACTATAAATGCCATTTATAGGAATTTAGGAAAGTGTTCTGATGTCATACACATGCGTTTTTGGAAGAAAACCCTACGTTAGAGGCTACATGTATGCTGGAGTGTTGAGATACACATTTTATTTAACTCGAACATTATAAACATATCAAGTTGCCATTAATAAATTGTTCTGAATTGTTGATCTAGACCATCATGTAATGATGATTATGCTGATTATACACGATCAATATTTACAAATAATGACAGACATATTGATCATCTAAAGGCAATATGGATGGGATGAGGGGGTTTGATGCATACTGACAGTAATACTGATCCGGAAAACCGTCTTAATGAGTACATGCCATGAGTACAGGGTGCTCATTAGTAAATTTGGATAGTGGCATGAAGTGAGGTGTGCAAAACGGGGGCTTTTCTGATTGTTTGAAGAAAAAAAAGTCAACTTTACTTTTCGACTGCTATTATAACCGTTATTTTAAATGTGTGTCAGTGGGACTCCACCCGTGAGTACAGTTCAAACAATTTAAATAAAATTTGCACCAAAATTGCTGTCGCATCCTGTACACTTTCACCAGTGCTTGTTCTGCATATCCGTGAATTGTATTTTATTAAAAGACCGTGAAGGTTAACGTATACAAAAAGGGTTATGAACTTGGAAATTAAAATGAGTTCCTGAGTCGTTTGCTGATTGCGTAATCAAGTACGCAGTGGAGTGCATCGTGACGTCACTCTCTACAATTATTCCTCCATTTTGAATCGGCTCCAAATGACAGCCACGCAGATTATGAATGAGTAGCCAAAAATACTGTTTTCATTCTTTCATTTATTATTGTTATTTCCATCAGTTGGTTCGAAAAAGAGACAAGAAAAAAAATTGAGGGCGCCTTGACCTTAAGGGGTCGCCAGAAGTATGCGCATTACCATTATTATTTTCTTCGTGTAAATGCGTGAGTGACCCACAATTCGTTTATCCTTGACCTTGCACCACATGCGGGCTATCCCATAAAAAAATACATTAAAGGAAATTATGTTTTTCGAAGTCAGCACTTTTTTTTTCCATTTATGTAACCGTGAGTAAGGCTTAGTCAGGAGCAGTTGGCCAAATGACGCCATTTTTGCACCAACCTACGATTAATTCGAGGGCTTTTACTAAACGATATAAAAGGCCGCTGAATTAAGACATAACGACTTAATCGAAGAGGAAAAAAGGCTGTTTTCAACCCTTCCCAAGCGGCGCCTCTGGCAATGCGAGGCACCGTGCGACTCGGCAAGGTCAAGATCGTTGCATTTGGGGCGGAGTCTGGGAGTCGAATTCGAGACTGACAACGCTCAGTTGACGGTTGCACGATCTGGTAAATTGGCTTATGTTTTATGATTTGAAAATGAATAATTCGAAGATTTATGATTTAAAATGTACATGTATTTATAAAAATCAAAATAATTTGAAAAATCATTATGCAACCCGTAGTGCAATGCTGCTTTGCAGGGAAAGTAGCGTAAATGTTTTTTTGTTTTTTTTTAATTTATGCTTTTTTTTATAAATAAACGGAACATTTTAAAATTATAAAACATAACTGAAACCCTAGTAGACGACCAATTCTACACTGGGAAAATACATTTTGCGATTATAAGAAATGTTAGCCTCTAAAATGAATGATTTTTTCATGGAAGCGTCAACGGTTGCAAGTTTGTAACGAATAATTTGAAATGTGTTCATTTAAAAAAAAAACATTACAGTGTTACAATGTTGGTTATGCAACGTGCAATGTAACATTGCATTGCAAGGAAGACTCTTTTATGGAGGTGGCGTATTTTTTTATTATTTTAGAATTTTTTTGTAAATAAACGGGACATTTTAAAATTATAAAACGTAACTGAGACCCTGGGGAAAAGAAGTTTTCAATTGTAATAAGTATTTGGAACAAAAATGTATAATGTATTAAATGTGGTGTATATTTATGCAACAGGGTGACTTCCACTCAAAATCTCCTAAAAGTGCTTAAAACTCTCGGACTAGACGAATGACAACTGGACATCCTAATTTTCTGACCTTTTGCCTCCCCGTATTTCAACTTAGGGCGACATTTATGGACGGTCCCAATTACCGCCATGCATGTACATGTATGTCTGCCCACGTAGTGAATGCTACATGTAACTCTCCGTGTTAATTAGGAAATGCCATTAAAATTTTCCTCATAAATTAGCTTAAATTATCGTTTTTAGTACATGTCCTATAGGACCGACCTTCGTCCTCTGGTGGCGTTACTCGTGTTTGGTGACGAAAGTCCAAAATTGTTGCTGTATATCTCTAGATTGTATCCGGTTGTTTAGAGGGCGCTTGTAGGGGAATTTATATGGCTTTGCTCGCAGATATCTTTTTTTTTATGTAAGGCTAGTAAACGTTAAGCCCGCTTTTGAATAAATAGGCGTAGGGCGGGGGCCTGGCATAAAATCTAGACCATTGAAATTAGTGCAAAAAAACCATTGAGCGTTGACCCCTAAGCTCGTCATATTTTAATAACAAAATTGAGCAAACATGGGGCTCGGAATCGAATAATAGCGAAATAGGAGCTGGCTGAAATGCTTGCAATTCAGAGTAGAAGCAGGCGAACATAATCGATCTGTTATAGAAAAAAAATTAGTCTTAGACAACACAAGTTCGAGAGCTAAGTAGGCTATGAAGATCCGATTTCCAATGCAAATCGTGGGGGTCGTTTATGTATTACGACAGCGTTGGTGAGTGATGGATACAGAATTTACAAAACTAAGATAACCTTATGTAGGCTACATGTACAGTGTAAGATATAATAAGGCATAATAAGATATAGTTCGTTGTGAAATGTACATGTACATGTATAAAATATTGTATTTTTATGTAATTTTTTTTCTAGAAAAGAATCTAGTAGCAAGATGGTCCAGTAGCAAGTATGTTCCAGATCACTTCAGTAAATTTAATTGAACAGTAATGTCGTAATGATGGTTTGAAAAACTACTAATCACGGATGTCCTATTTCTGTACATTTGCTGAATAACGTCATATTTTCTCCTAAAAACGTCTTAAGTTAGCTTGAATGACGACTGAGGCTGAGCCTAAAGTTTGTCCACCATGACAAAAAAAGTTCACTTTATTGCGTTAAGTACAATGTAGTTGTTATAATTGCTAAATTATTATTTTTTCCCTGAAGAATTGGTGGTTCGCTAAAATCTGAGTTATTTTTTAATTTGATAATGACAAGTTTATTTATATAAAAAAGTTAAACTTGAAAACCGATTGCCAGAGGTCGCATAGTATTCAATAAAAATAAAAATATTCAATTTATATTTAATAAAAGGGACATTTTCAAATTATTAAAAATAACTAAGACCCTAGTGAACGACCAATTATACACTGGAGAAAATACATTTAATAATTATAAGAAGTGTTTGAAGCAAAAAATTAAACGTTTTTGCATGTTTGGTATACTTTTGGGTCGGGCTTAACAGGTCGTCACATTAGATACAAATTACAGAAAATTGACGTATTTTGGTCAAGTTTTTCAATTTATGAACGACTCTA
>JAQIXS010002025.1:0-25238 GCA_034700785.1 Rossiulus vilnensis
CTTACAATTGTTCTGAAATAAGGTTCAGAAACAACTGGACCTCCTCCCAGTTACAAGTAACTTTGGTATTGTTACTATGCCTAAATGCAGTCTTATTGGCATCCATGCTTTACGCAATATCCGGATCTTGTGATGCAGTGATAGGCTTTACCTACTTTTTTGACTAACAGTGTTTATTTATTCAGGTAATTAATTTACATTTTTTCTTCTTCAAATCCAGTGAAAGATGTATAATGGAATCGGCCTGACCACACCGAGAGGCAGTGGCACAAATGGTTACGTGCAGCGCAACTTCGCCGTTGTTCGCCATCACAAGGAAAAGGTTGACTACAAGACAGAGGACGACATCAAGAAATTGGATGCGGCCACCTTGAAGAAGCCCAACCAGGAGATACTGGACCATGAGCGAAAGCGAAACGTCGAGCTCAAATGTATGGAAATGGAGGAACTGATGAAGGAGCAAGGGTGAGTGCAATGTCTTTTAGTACTCAATGACTTAAGCCCTGTTGGAATGTGCCTGAAGCAGCTAGTTCAGGAATTCAATTGTTGGACACCAACTGGCCCTTGCAAATTGGCTGACCTCGCAGTGCGTCTGTCTGTGTTGAAAACGATAAGAAACAAAAATGGCGTAGATCTGAGGAGTAGGTAGGCCTATAAAACGTTCCACAATTTGTGACCGCATGCTTTTTAAAGGCACAACTGAGGCGTTGTTATTGCTGTTGATAACGTTTTGAAGCGTGGGTGGGAATGGGATTGGCGTTGAATACGGTTTTGTTGCATAAAACATGCAAATCTGGCTTTTAAATTTTGGAGCTGGTGTAAACGAGGACTCAGTATGGGCAGAAACATCCAGATTAAACGAAACCTCCGAGGTGTTAGAACAGTCAGCAATCATGATGGTGGCCACTAAATTCCGGGATAACCATTGAATACAAAACAAATAACATGGGTTGATGGGTTACACCCTCCTACCACATGATAAACATCTTTGCCCTCAGTAGGGTACCGAGTTCAATTGAATTGAATCTGATGCCGATGCAACTGATTTTGAAGCCGTTCACTGGCCTATTTGTTCTAACACTAAGTACTGGGTGAAACCTAGGTCCAGATCTGTGTGTAAGTAGGGGAATCCTTAAAGCCTTTTTCTGCAAAGAAAAAATGTTGCTTCCAGTTCAGAATAAGCCTAGAAACGAAGTTCAGGACTGTTGGTGTTTCAAGCACTACTGAAATATCCATGTATAACCAGATGTTTTATTCGGAAATCTGAGCATTTTTACCTCTAACGGGCATATCTGACCTCCCCTCGGATTGCGATTCCATCAATAAAAATGTTTCTGTTAGCCGGCGGGGAACAACATATCCAATCATAGAAGACCAGTTTTTCAGACCTGGACTACAGTCCTAATCTGCACTCCACATGTGCTTGCCCCATGTGGAGTTGTTTTTGTTTGCATAAGTCAGAAACTGGCCAGATGATTGGTACACTTGAAATTTCGCCAACATTTTAGGGTTATAATTTATAGTTATAAATGCCAGTTTCAAAATGTATGATTTGCCAAACTTGGTGTATGCCTACACTGGCGAATTGCCGAGTATCCCACGAGGTTTGAGTTTTTACTCGGACAATTTGACCAACGACAATCTGACCTTGTCAAGAGGCTTAGTTTTTTGCCCTGGAGAACTGGGCGTAAGAAAACGTTAAATTGAGGTTTGAAAGTTAGAAATATTTATGTTGGGAATTATTTTTAGTCTTCCCCAGAAAAAATAAAAATTAAAGGTAGCCAAAGTGGGGACAAAACTTGTTTTATTACGGTATCGAATACAATAGGAGTAAATTCATGGGCTTTGAAAAACAGCTCAAGGCATTTACTGCCACCCTGTAAGAGGGATGCTGTGCCCAGGCGCCACCAGATGGTGCACCCTTTCCGGCTACGTGCAGTTTCGCACCATTTCTATCTTCAAATTTTCCCCTTTTCATCACCGGTGCACTGCCGACACGCATTGATCGCACTCTGCAGTGCTGCTGCGGGATGATCAATTATTTAGTGCCGTGAGCGCTGTAAGACGTTCCTGTGGAGTGAGCCTTCCTTCCATTCGATACGCCTTGCGATGGGGCACCCGAAGCGGACCACTGATCCCAGGGGGATCTGTCTTGCACGGTAAAAGTAAGCTAAAACTTCATTCAAACACTGCATTCGCAGTCGATTCCCAAACATGCAAATTGCCTCTGAAATCTACCGAACTTGCTTGGTGACAGGGTTTAAAGAAACCCCCTCAGGATGAGGAAATGGTAATTCGCTCGGTGTTGCGATAAGACTAGCCAGTTGTTCGTGGATTCCGGAACGGCAGTGTCCTGGTTAATCTGTGAATAAGTTTGTATTTGCCACTCGATCCTAATGTTTCAACCCCATCCGGTCAATGGACCACGGAAAGTCAGGTACATGTCACCCGGGCAGGCTTTGATTCGTGTCATCTGACGGTTAAACCAAAACAGTAGTCGGAGTAGCGCAAGTGCCAAAAGCCGTTGAAAAATCGATGCAAAAAAGTCCCATAACACTAACTTAACTTATTCATGTGAACACTTTGCATTTTGTTTCAAAAAAATGTCCGTGATGTTGTTCGCTATGATTAGTCGTGATAATGGTCGTTGGAAAGGTTTGACCATATGCCGGCCTCGCAGTAAAAGTCTCGCACCCTCTTTGAGCTTCGCAATCCAGGTCGCCAAGAAACAGGCCTCTCTTTACGGCGAATCGATGAATGAAACTGTGTCGTTTGCTCTTTCAGGTACTCGGAAGATGAGATCGAATCGAAGGTTTCCGCTTTTCGACAAGCCCTAATGGACCAGGCAGGAGCCGCCGAAAGGAGCATTCCCAAGGATGAGTTCGGCAGACCCATGTGAGTCCACTTTTCTTTCTCGTTTTCCCCTCAGACGGACGACCAGCTTTGTCGTCTCTTTATGGGCGTGCGTAAAATCTGTGCCTCGTTTAAAGGCCGTGCAAAAAGTGCCCACCATGCAGAAATGTTTCCTCGTACATTTATGCTTCAGATACACATTAGGAATGCCAAATTTATTTTCCCATTTGTGAAGATCCTAAAGGGCCCATCAGAGCTTATGTGACATGAAAATGTGCCATTCGTTTATGTGCAGCAAATATACTCTGGAAATGCATTTCCTCCCATTTTTTTATGTTTATTTAATTTTTAATACAAATAAACGAAAATTTGTGGACGATACGAAATCTGCTACACGTAGACCACAGTGGACGAACAATTCCTCATGGAAAAAATAAATATGACTTTATTAGGTATTTAAAGTAAAAATGTGTATTTTTTTTGCGCAGCGAACGTAACATTCGGATTGTTTTTTCTAACTGTCAACTTATAATATATATATATATACATATATATTGGTTGAAGGAAACATTTGTGGTTTTATGTATTATTGTTTATGTGGTAGTTACGTGAGGACTGGCAATTTTAAAATAATGCCGAAATATCAGTACACTGCCTATCGAGGTATTCCGCACTAGAGGAACACGGCGACACACATTCGCGTAATTCGTCGATGCCGATTATTGCTTTAGGTTTGGCCAAATTGGTTTGTTGAATAATTCATCGAATCTGAAAAACGTAAATGAGCTGGCGTAACAGACGCGGGTCGATGCTTGCCTTTATCGTTCGCATTCATCGAGCTTAATTCTTCGGTTTTACTCCTGTCGCGGAGCGCTGTATCAATTTGTCTCCGCAGTAATGGAATATTGATCCATTAGCTCGTACTCCTACGTACATATTCCTCCTTAATGCTCTCCAAAAATTGTGAAGCTATCCAACTTAGATATGTGGGGATAGTACTAGGTCGGGAAATAGTTGTGTCAAGAAAGTGTCACAAATTTGACAATACCTGAATCCCTGTGACTTAAAAATAGATGTTCTTGCGCTGATGCAAACTGTACTAGACGTTGAAGCCAGATCAATATTGCACTTTAATTATATTACTGTGAGTAAATCTGCAACTAATTATTGCTCCTCTTGAGCCACTCGAAGGCTCGCCTACCGCGATTTTGGTCACCGCATAATTTCACGCAACTCTTCAGCCGGTTATTCGGGCTTTCCAAATGTTTATCGATTTCTCGGTCATTTCGCGCTCAATGACATGGTTGACACCGTAGCAGAATTTTGCTGGTTTTGTGCGGGCATTGTGAGGGTATTTGTGCGGGATTTCCGCGAGCCAAGGAAATGCCCTCGCTCGGCTGTGCGGAGAATCGCATTTTTGGGTTGGAATTACATCCTTACTAACATTAATTTTCACCCTTTCGACCGGGAGGGGGGGGGGGGAAGGAAACTGATGCTGGGTGCTGAAACGTATGATGGTTTCTGATTCGGGGCCCGTGTGGCCGGATCGATTTTTGAGAGTTGCTCTTCCCCAGTCTGCCCTCCCCCTCGGTATTGATCCTGCGTTTTGTCGCAGTCGATGCGCAGCGCCCCTCGGTCGCCTTGGCAACTGCAATTGCTGCGAGCCGAAAGCACCGCCGCAGCTTCCGATTCCAGATTCCCTTTGTGCACCGAAATGTAGCGCTTTAGGACCGAGGTTGGGATCCCCAGTTATTGCATCTTCTGCCGAGAAGATGCCTGGATCCGATGCTCGGATCTGCCCTGCTGCCACCGGGGACCGCGGTTCTGAAATGCCGATGATGAAGAGGGAGTCGTAGCCGCCATCTTAGGACCACTTCTGCGAAGGCGGCCGTGGACGAGCATCCGCTGCCTTCCGCCGATGTGACTTAAACGCACCCCTCGAAGAGCCTCGTCCAGAGTCTTTCATTGTGCGCCTGTGGTCTGATTCACGTTTTCGGTTCTCCTTCGTCGCGATGCCCGTGTCTTTGGTCTCTGCGCTCGCGTTGATAGATTTTGTAACGGGGTTGTAATTGCCCAAAGACTGTTCCGGGCGGTGGTTAGTGCCCAATTGAATTAGCCTTTTTCACGTGAATTCAAATCTACATTTTCTCTTAGTTATTTTTAGACATTACTGTTTTTGCCACAGGCCTCGCAGAACTCTCGAAACGTTATAACAGCAGGCTGCAAGAATCCTTGCTATTTCCTCGAGATTGCTGCTAAGAAATTGTAGATATACTCTGAAGATTTTGTGCGATTCGTGTCATGAGAAACGTTTCTAGAGTTATTTGCGTTGTTCATTCGAAGCTCGGTGTCTCTCGAGTATATTCTAGCTTCACTAATAGGACATTTTCTCGTACCATTTGCTCTGTTTTTTCCTAAAACGTGTCAGTGCTTCTTTGGGGCCCGTAAATTACGTTTAGAAGGTATTCACATTCACGACGCCGTTAGAAAATTGATGCCGCGTGTGATTTATCTGGGATTTCGCACGTAAATGTTGCGAGAAAAAGATGTTTTGTTAGTTTTGCGTGTCATCAGTCTCTTGCCTTAGCAAATTTCCTTAGAAAATATAGAAAATTATCTCCAGTTATTCAGGATCATTTTTTGTACAGTGGTGAGGAATCCGTCGGATCCTAGATGATAGTTTTAAGATATTTCTTTTGTAGCTCAATACTAAGGAGTTCACGCAGGCATGCACGTAACATTAAGGTGCGTAATATGCTTTTCGAATCTGAAATTCCAAGGAAGCTTGTTGTGTCCTGGAGGCTCCAACCTCAAAAGTCCGAGGAATTTCTTGCCGTAAAAAAGGCTAACCAATTGTCGGGTGCTAGGAGTCTTGCGTGACACTAGTGTTCCACTGCTCGGGTATTTTGCAAGTAGCAGGTGTTATTCCCCAAAAATGTTTGCAAGAATATGTTAAAACTGACTAGAAGGGAATACCAGAATAGAATTATACCAGTTGCTACCGAAAGCGTATGCAATGTCTTCGAAATGCCTGAAATCGCCAGTCTTCCATTTACAGCGATTTTACAAACCTACGGTCACACTTCCTGGTCCACTGTAAATAAGTTCGCAAGCGGATGATGAGGCCTTAACGCGAGCTCGCAAAATCACTGCAGTCTTCCATTGCTCGCGCCTCGAGATACGCGTGCTCGCAGTTCGTGCAACCCAAGGTCTTCCAATGTTCTTCCACAAAGTTTACTCCGAATTATTTTCCTACTTGCACTCGATGGTGCCAGACTTTTCTTGATGTCCAATGCAATCCACGAGGCAGCATCGCGGATCCGCTCCTCGCTGGAAGCGCAGTGGTCGGCCTAGCTGCCACTGCGGACACTCTTGCGGCAGCAGCGCTTGCGCTCCCGCTCCCAGCGACCTGGCCGGGGTCCTGGCCCTGGCCATGGAGGGCAAAATCCTGTTCGACAAACTGTGGAGGGGTGCGTTCCAGGCCGCAGTGGAGCCCCGCAAGCGGGAGAGGCTGTCTGTGGGCTCGTATTCGCCGTTCACCCGGTCCTCGGCCTCGAGCGATTGCTTCCCCGTGGACTCTGCGGCTGTGTCCAGCCGGAGCTCGTCAACGGCAAAGAGGACTCTGAAAAGCGTCGTAAGGTGAGCTTTGGTGGCGTGGGCGAAAGTGGGATTTTGAATCATTCCGAAGGTGTGATTCTGTTTTTCATTCCCCAGCTTTTAATATTAGCCCTGGGACAATAGCTGATACGATAGAGAAGCATTCATGAAATTAAAGGAAACTGCTAAGAATCGTTGCAAAAAAGCTTTTTGATGATTTCGGGTTCGAATTGTAACTTAACGTTTTTTGTTGTTGTTGCAGCGTGCGCGAAACGCACCAGATCGCCGAAGCCAACCAGGAGAAGAACAATCGACTCCGAGAGGCGTTCGGCATCAACCAGTTCTACGTGGACGGCAGCTCCCTCGATCCCAACCGCAAGACAAAGGAGGCGGCTCTGGCCACCATGGCCGCAGCCATGGCCCAGAAGACTTACACGTACGTAGACTGGCATCGTGATTCGTGATCTCGGTGATATTAGAATTATTTTGAAAATATTTAAAAAAGTCAAAGGTTTGGCATTTGGAAATAGATTTTTTTAAACAAAATCACCAAAATCCTCGGGTTTTTCGTTGCCCGCAGAATCATTCGAGATTCCAGTAGCAGCAGCAAGTGCAGTTCGCCTTCTCCCGAAAGGCAGGTCAAAAAGAAGAAAAAGAAACGATCTGCTTCCGCTCGCGGCAGGTAAGACGCTTGTAATGAACGGGCGCTTGGAGACGCACGGTTAGGTTGTGCTGAAATGTGTTAACGCGCCGGAAATCTTTCCGTCTCAGGTCAGAAAGCCCAGAGCCAAGAAAGGACAAGGAGAAGAAAAAGAAGTCGAAAAAGTCCAAACGAGATAGGTAAGTTCAATTATGTGTGTTTGTGTAAAGGAGGTTTATTGAGTTTTGTTTAGATGAATCTTAAACGTTTTCCAATTCGGCCTCCAGGTCCGAATCTCCAGAGCCAAAAAAGCAGAAAAGCAAGAAGAAATCCAAAAAGAGGTGGGGCTTTCCACTTTTTTTTTAAAAGTGTTATTTATTCTTCGAAATGATTTTGACAAATTTAATGCAAACTCTGTAGTGCGAGCAGAGATAGCTCGTTGCCTGTCTTGGTTTAAAAGTAATGTCTATGGATGCGTTCTTTAAGTAACGTCAAATTTTAACAACTCCTGGTAAAGATGCTACTTTTTTATGATGAAATGCTGCGCATTCTAAAGACCTTGTTTTCGCAGGTCACCCAGCAAATCCCTACCGCAGAAGGAAAAGGAAAAGCGCAAGAAGAGACGCAAGAGGTCCAGCAGCTCCGAGAGCGGATCCGACTCCGACAAAAGGTTCGTTTTCAGTCTTCGGTGCTTTGCCTATGCTATTCAGTTGCTGTCAGCGAGATTTCTGGTGTAGCGTCGCTGCAAAACTCCGCAAATGTGTTAATTGGCGGGTTCCGCAGCAGCGCTCGACTTCTGTCTCCTTTTTTCTTGTTTTCATTCAGCACCTTAAGCTCTGTGATCCAAACTGGTTCCGTAATTTCTCGTAGTTCTTTTCTCAAATCTTGCTTCGACCTTCTCGCTGCATGCTCAAGTGTCTTTCAATCGTTTTTGTTTTTTATTTTTAAATTTAATGCCTTCCGTGTTTGCCTTGCCCTTTCCCACAGACTTTGATTGCGTTTGCATTTTCCTTTTGAGGTGAGTGGCAGAATTCGGCAAGGTCAAATAAGATAACCTTATACACTAACACGTAGTCTGGGTTCCTAAGCCAGGGAATGTTATACGCCGAATGGGGATGGCAAGCCGAAAGCTTGTCCTTCCCAGTCGTATGACTCAAAAGTAAGCTTTGTTTCAACTAAAGCAAATCCGACCTATCCATGCAAAAATGTGCCCAATTTTGCTAGAAATACGCGTATGTGGAATCAATTCGTCCGTGTAAATGTCCCAGTTATTTATAATAAAAATGAACAAACATGGAAAAATATTGCGTTACGCAAACTCCAAAGGCAAATTTAGCGATGAAAACAAAACTTAATTTTGAGCGTCTTTCGAGCCCTCTTTAAAGGCAAGATAGCATCGCTGTTTGTTGGTGCTTGGCTCGGACCGTGGCTCCATTTTTAATTTGGCTTCACTTTGAATTTGCCAGCTCCGAATCGGATCACCGCTCCAGGAAGCTGCATTCGAGCCGGTCGAAGCGCCCGACCAGTGCCAAGAGGGCGGACGAGGGTGAGTCGAAGCGGAGGAGGCAGCAGCAACCACCGCAGGAGGAAGTGGAGGACCGCAAGTCGCGCGGCGGACACTCGCGGGTAAGTAAAAGTTTTGAACGTCTCCGCCGCTGTTTAGGTCTCTTTAGAATCGAACGTTTGTTCGTCTCGATAAGCGTAATGCATAAATCGATTCTCTTTTTCCCCCGCTATCTGTATTTGTCCGCCTTCCCCGCTAATCATTTCCTCGGTTCAAAAGTCTGCCGAGACAATCTAGATGGCTTAACGTAAGAGTTGCCACGAGATTCACGTGATACGAGGGTTTGAAAAGCCAGCTAGCTTAAAATCGAAGGGTTCGAATTACCTCCTTGTTTACTTGGGTTTTAGTTTTTGAGGTGCGAGACTGGGGCTTTTTTAAAGAGGCAATTTCTTGGAATTTGTTTAACTTTGCTCGAGGATGTGTATCCATTTTCTTTTTCCCCACCCCTTTCCCTCGTATCTCTTGCGATCTCGCTTTGTTCGTTTCTGTGCGTTGTCTCTCTCTAAACCCGTGTTTCTTTCTCTGTCTCTGCTGAATTATAACTTTTGAGTCTCAATAAATAAAACCGCCATTTTGTATTATTATGTTGCCACCTGCCAGTAGGAGTGTCGGGCAGAGTAAGTATGGTAATTTCCTTCTGCAGCCGTAAGGTTCTGACTACCAAACACTGTTAGCAGTGCCGTTTCCTGTTATTACGCTTAAAACTAAACCGTTAAAACGATACTCTTTTTTTTTAATAAAAAAAAACTTTCACACCATTTTTAACCTTAGCGTTCGTACGAAATGCGTATTTTTGCACACATTTGCCGTTCAACCCCGACCCTCCCCTTCCCCCCGAAACCTGCGAGTCCCGTTTTCTGCCCTAAGCGGGGCGAGATCACCGTTGCAGTTCTGGAAACGGTTTTTAACCTCGGATATTTTGTCGGGCAGGAAACTTAAACTCGATCCTATCTGTCCACCTATTTTTCTCCCATTCTATTTCTCCCTCTATATTTGCCTGAATTTCTCTTCGTTTCTTTCTCGTTTTCCTTAGTTTTCACCGAGTTTAATTGGCTGTTGCCAGTTTCCCGTTTTTCGAATTCGGTGATTTACGTAGTTGTGACTCGAATCTGGCAGCTTCCAATCAAAATCCTCATCTTCCACTTAATTTTTCGTTGTTTTTTTTAAATTTTTTTTTATAATTTTGGTCTTGTATTCTCTACATTTTCCCTTTTGTTATCGTCCAACCACTCATCCTCGCCCCTCGTTGTCAACACAATTTGCTAACTGGCGTTTTTTCTTCCTATCCACCCTCCCCACCTGCCTGTCATCCAAACGTTAACATTGAAACCAAAATCCAAATCTCGGCCCCGGAACAGAAGGGAAGATCCGTCTCGCCGACGAAGCTGCAATCGCCCAGGCGACGGGACCAGTCGGCCTCTCGTTCCAGCTCCCGCTCTTCGCTGGTCTCGCCCTCAAGAAGTGCGGGGCGCAAGAGCCGGCCGCACAAACGCTCCAGGTCACGCTCGCCGGTCGACGCCTCCTCGAGGCGTGCTCAGCGCGAGCAGAGACACGCAGACGCCAGGGAGAGGGATAGGGCGCACAAGGAGCCCTCCGGCAGAGATCCGCAACAGGGCTGGCGAAATCACAAGGAGAGGGACGAAGATGCCGTAGCCACCCACAGAGAAGACAGGAATGCCAAACCGGCTGAACGCAGGTCGAACAGGTACCCAACGAGAAACAATAAGCTAGTTTAGTTGGAGCGATCCTGGAGCTCCTGTATTGTAGGAAATTCCTGTAACTGTTTCTGGAAAACTTGCTAGAACTCCTATGTTTTAAGTTTAAAGTATTGACCATAGCCTGTGTTGCCAGGTCACGCAAACCTAACCAAAGCAGACATAACCTGGCCCAACCAAACCGAACCCAAGTATTTATTCAGTTCAGGTTAGCATGAAGTCACATCTACTATGAAATTGTCGATCACTGTGATTGTTCGCGCTATCTTAACTTGACAACAATGGATCCACCAGAATCCATCGATATATTGAATATTAATCTTCTAAACCAGTGTTTCCATGAGCAGCACGTTTTATCAGATTGATCTTGCAACCCTGACCAAGGCCTTACTAAGTCCAACCTTGTAATTTTATTTAAATGTTTGAATTTACGATTTCTTCTGCAAATTTGTCTGGAACGACTAGGATTGCTACACCATTGTGTCGGTGGTCGTTACTCGTTGTTTTCGAAAAATTCCTAACCAGTTCTTTTTCCACATTGAACACATCCGCAGAGATTCGCGCAAGGCGGATGTTTTGCCAGTTACTGTCGCGAGGAAGCCCGCCCGTTCGTCGTCGTCTTCATCCTCATCTTCCGACTCCTCCTCCTCGTCCGGTTCCTCCGGATCGTCGTCTTCTAGTTCGCAGTCTGCAGCAAGGTATGCCTTTAAAGACAACTGTGAACGAGAAACCCTGAAATGGAAGGCCTTATATTAAGCTAATGCCAAATAGAAGCTTTCTAATGAGCATGGAAATGAAATGTATTCGAAATATGAAAATTGTTTTTACATGTTTTAAAATTATACCCTTCCTAATGCTGAAATATGATAATTGATCATCTTGTTAATGCTCTTACCTTTTTCGCTCCGCAATTAGGATCGCAATGGAGAAGGCGAGAGGAGCGGCTTCAAGGACAGCAAAATCGTCACAGAGGGGACCTCCCAGCGATTCCCCGGGCGACGTGCGAGGTGGAGGCGACAGGTCGAGGCCTCGCAGAGACAGCGGGGACCGCCGCAGAACCATGCGCAGGTCTAGAAGCTTGAGCTACTCACCTGCGGAGAGGGAAAAGAGGCCCATGCGCAGAAGTCCCTCCCCGCCTCCGACGACACTGCCACTCAAGTCCTCGCATCGCTCCCGATCCAACTCGCCCGTTAAAGAAGCGCGCTCCCTGAACAAAAGACCGCACGAGTCGAGGGTGGCGAGATCACCATCGCCCAGCCGTGCCAAGGTTCCTGCACGAAGGTAAAATACCGTCATCTATTTCTTAGGAGATGTTAACTAAAGAGGTCGTATTGGTCACACTTCTGCAATAATACTTATATCATGCGATATCCAGGCAATTACGTAATCATGCCCTCTTTTTCAGTTTTGCGGATGCCAGTCAGCCAGTTGCAAGCAGTATTATCAGCGGCCATGTGAACAGGGTGGCAGAAGGCCCTCGGTCGAGCATCCACGCGGTCTCCGTGCGCAGTCAGTCGCCCCCAGCACCGAAAAAACCCGTGGCTTCCGTCTCCCGTCCCACCGCCAGAAGAAGCAGTTCATCATCCTCCTCTACGTCGTCTTCGTCATCCAGAAGCTCATCTTCTTCCTCGTCCTCGTCCTCCTCCTCGCCCTCGCCACCGAGAAACGGCAAATCGGCACCTACCACCTGGCGCCCCTCGCGGATTCCATCTTCCGAGCGCAGCCCAGACAAGAAGGATCAGCTGGCGGCCAGTCCTCCAAGATCCGGAGCCAAGGGATCGTCTCCCCAGCACAGGCTCGCTGACATACCCTCGCCACCCCCGAGGCTGACTGTAGTCCCCGCCGCTGCGCAGTCCTCTCCTCCACCCGCAGCCCCCAAAGTGGTTCAGTCGCGGAGCCCCAGGAGGTCGCAGAAGTCGGAGAGCCGCAGCCCCGAGAAGGAGAAACTCTCGAAGTGGCACAGGTGAGGAGAACTGCGCTTTTGTCAACCTCGAATCGGAATCCTGACCCACAAAAATGTGCCCATCACGCAAACATGTTGGCAATTGTAGTAGTTTAACTGGGTTACTCCCAAACCTGAAATTGTCAGGGAATAATGATTAGTTTTTTAAGTCATGGAAAATCAATCAGGACCGTGCAGTGCACGAGTAGCATTCAAGTCGAGCCGTGGGCCCTGTGCCAGCAACTCATTTTTAAAAAAAATAGAAATCGTAATTATTTGGGTTCAGTTTTTATAAATTGTTCGAAATTTGCAAACTGGAAACTCAGAACTAATTTTCCATAGCCACTCTGCTCACCATTTAACCATTTTCTCCCTTTTTTCTGGTTCAAATGTCCTGATTCCAGTCCGAGCCCACGCAGCTTGAAATCGCCAACCAGACGCAGCCCGTCGTCATCCCCCTCCAGACGCCGGAGCAGGCCCTCCCGAAGTCCCTCCTCGACTCGCTCGTTCTCCAAGAGCAAGAGCAGATCCAGGTACGGCCCGAGATTGGGTTCATTTCTCCCCCCTTCGCTACCCTGCCCTAATCGCATCGCGCCCTGTGCAAATCTCGTTTCTCGCCAGGTCTAAGTCTCGCTCCCGCTCGAGGTCCCGCACCCGTTCGACCCCCTCGCGCTCCTACTCCCGCTCGCACTCGGCGTCCAGGTCCAGGTCGGACTCTAGAAACGCTCGCAGGAGCCCATCCATTCCTCGGAGGCGGGGTTCGCCCAGTTTCCTGGACAAGCGGCGAATCACGAGGTAAGCAGCGCGGCGTTTTCAAGCTCCCTCCCCCCCTTGGACGGTAGCTTTTGTCATTCAAGTCCCCCCAATCCCCGAAATGTTTCCCGGGAACCGAAATTCCTTAGCCGTTCTCGAGCATGACTGCATTGCCCTCTGTTCGTTTTTATTTTTATTTGTCTGCTCGAAGTTCTCGGTCCGGACCGAATTTTGCGTTTTCTTTTGGCACGTCTTCGGCACCACGGAGGATTTACCATTTTCGAGAAACTATGGTGACCATGCGAATGCTTTGCTCAATTTCTGGTGCTCGTAAACCTCGATAGACATCGACGTAATGACCAGTTTGGACCTCCTTCGAGACTCTACTCAAACGACCCCCTTACAAAATTGAAGTTACGGGAAGCAATCGTTTCCAAAATGCCATTATCTCTTTAAGAAATTTGCAAAATCTCTCGTAGGGTCCCCAGCGCTTTCAAAACTCGGAATAGTTGGGGAAAAGTCAAGGAATGGTGATTTATTTCGAAAGAGTAAGAACGATGATTTAAAAAAAACAAAAACAAATAAAAAGAGGAAATTCGATATACGCGATGTCTGGGTTTTTTGCATTAACAAAGCTTAGTGTCTTCTGGGTGAAAAGTCATGGAAAATTAGTAAAATTCAGGTTAGGGACATATGGAAAATTCGTGATTTGAGTTCCTTCAGGTTTACCATTTGAGGAACTTCCATTTAATGTTCTTTCGATGCCATGTGAGTAGAGCTTGCAATATCACCTTTTGGAATCAAAGGTAACCAGCTTTCTTTTAATAATAAAAAACCCGTTTAAATTTCGTGTTTTAATGGCTTGGTAGTTTTAACGGCAAGAAATAGTTCTGGAAAATTGTGAAATTCACAGTACCAAATCCAGTAGGCAATATTACCAGCAACACATATTAATTATCACCAGATTCAAGCCGTGGCACACTCGGTCAGCCCTGTGTTGTAGAAATTGGTATTCGTTGTATAATATTTCCGATCCGTACGGAAAGCGGCGCACGTCCGAGTGCGAGCCTCGACGCTCGCGTCATTTAATATCACCCATTTCTTTTCGTTTTTTATTTCGTTATTATTTCTGCATGTATGTTTTTTTTGACGTTTTCATTTTCTTTTCTTTTTTGGGGAAAAAGGCCTTACAGGGAGTACAATTATCAGAACCGACGATCCAATGACGGCAACCGGTACCGGCTGCAAAGGCGATCACGTTCTCGTAGCCGGTCTCGCTCCAGCCCTCGCAAGCAAAGACGTGATCGCCGCTGAAGCAAGCAGACGAGGGTTTCGCTCCGCAGATTTATCGTTGCTATTATTTTCTGGATGTAAATTTCTACTTTTGAGTTGCTCTCTTCCCTCTCCTCGACCTTCTCCTCCATCCTACTTCGCGTCATCTCGGAACACTCACGCCCGCTGATTCTACATGCACACCTGTTTTTACGTTCGGTTATTTTTTTTTTTTGCACATTTTTCCTTTTTTTTTCTCCACAAGTAGATTGTCGTCGTGATTATTTCGGTTGCATTTCACCCCAAATAGTCCCGCATCCGCGTGCCTGAACGCCTGCATTGCCATCGATAAACCGGCGCTAGTTTTCACTGGAAAACTGTGCCGTAGTATTTATTTTTCGTTCCGCAATTGGTTTTTGGTTGATTTTATGAAATTTTAACCAAATTGGAACGGTGTATGTTCAGTCGTGGAAACAAAAATGTTAACGTACGTTACACTCTTAACGGAAACAACATTGCCTTTCGCCATTTCGGGGCAAGTAGTAAAACGACCATCGATGAATGTGTGGCATTTAGTCACTTTTCGGGTGCAAAGTTCTCGCTCGCTCGCTTTTCGTCAATTTGTATTTTCTGTTATCATTTGTACCATTTTTATTTTTCTCACGCTGGCATTGTTTTTTCTTTTCTCCGTTTTATGATTTTTCAATACCGTAATGTTTGCTGCCAGGCGGGGTCACGGATAACCTTGCACCTAACTGGGTTTTCTTTCCAGATTTAACGTATCTTAGGGGTTTTGAGGAGCACCGCTAAGTTCACGCGGTAATTTTTATTAAAAGCCCTCGTTGCCCCTGAAATTGCTCGGCCTGAAATTGGCGAGCTTCGTTTCGGCTCGGACCCCGGGGGGAGAGAAGTCGAATTTTGAAACAACTCGAAACTACGCATTTTGCGTAGATTTTGGGGGCACTTACCCCCAAAGATTAAAATTTACGCGAAGTAAATTGCGGCGTTTTACTCTTACCTGACTGTCATGTGTTTTTTTATTTTCGTTTTTTCTTGTGAATTTCGATGCGAGTAAAAATGGTGTACGCAATTTCGTATTCTCTAGTTAATGTTTAATTCTGGCGCCCGGGGCATTAGCGCTTTACGGATGTCGCCCTCGGTCGGCGCAGTGTTTTTGTGTTTCGTACGTCTTATGTGTGCTTTGCCCTCCTTTCAAGCTCGGTCCGTGGCGTGAACCGCGTGCCGAGCTGAAGAGGGCCCTAAACGAGATCCTGCAGTGTTGGGATTTCTGTAATCATTCCTGTTATGAATGTCAGGTGTGTGAAAAATTCCCCAAAAATGCATAATTTGTTTTAGATTCTGTGACCAAAATTGTTTTGTTCACTCGAGGAATGATTGTCGAAATGTTACCACTGCAGGCTTGTGGCCCCTTCAATTTAGAGGGAGCCGATTGTTTTCCAGATTTAAACCGGATTTGAAAATGTGCAGTTTTTTGAACATGCCTCGGTACGCTTCCGGTTCTGGTTTTGTAAGATTTTGGGGTTTGATGGCAGAAAGCTAATTAATGCTGGCCTCAACCGAAGACTAAATCCCATAAACGTTATCAAACCACGACCGAAGGTGATCCGAGGTCACCCTTTAACGGATCCAGGAAAACCACGGACCGATAATGCAGCTGCTTGCAATACCGGCTTCATTTCTGCTGACTGGTGGCAACTCCGATGTTCGGCCAAACCTCCAGTGGTTCTCCTGAAGCCGTGACCGTCAAAAAGCTGCTGCGCGGCGCATTGTGTGAATTAATTCCACAAAGTTTTATTTTTTGTTTGACTCTTTTTGCTGGTGGCTTACAATGTTTTTCATGGAAATTTTGTGACAAAATTTGGGTAAAGTTTTATTCTTCTCTCTTATCTCTCTCTTTTCTCTCTCTATCTCTCTCTCTCTGCAGAATCCTATTTAAATCACGAAACTTAAAATCAAGTTTCGGCTCCAGCCTGGGGCCCCCGCACTGATCCGTTCTTTCTCTCTGTGTGTGTTTCAGTGCCCGTAAGAGGCCCGTCCCGTACCACCGCCCGTCGCCCCCCACCCCCAGCAGCACCAGCAGCTGGTCGGACGACGACGACTCGCGGTCGCGCTGCCGGTCCAGCGACCGTAGCGAAGCCGAGGTGCGGTCCAAGCGGCGCTCCTCGTCCTCTTCCTCCTCGGCATCCTCCAGCTCCGGCTCCAGCCGCTCGCGCTCCAGGACTCGGTCCTACTCCAGGGGCCGCTCCGACAGCCGCAGCCCCTATGGAGGTTCCAGGGACCAATCGCGGTCCCGTACCTCGTCTCGCTCGAGGTCCCGGTCGCGCAGCAATAGCCGGCACAGCGGTCGCAGCAGCGACAGCCTGAGGAGGTAAGGGCACCCATTAGCCCTCTGGACCGTTGGCTGGCGGATCTGCAAGGAGAAGGTTTCCCTAACCTGTGATGGGTCGGTTCTTTGGCCGAGGATGCGGGCTTCTTTGGCTTTTATCGGCATCGGGAAATACTGTATGCAACGAAGTCCGATTAACTTCTACACCATACTGTTAGGGAAGGAAATGCCATGGGGTTGGGATAAGGGCATAATGAAGTTGGTTCAATTCAATTCAACTCGGTACCTTACTGTCATCAAGGATATGGCATGTGGTAGGGGGTGTAAACCATCAACCCAAGTCATTCATTGGTGGGTTTCGAACCCACTCTTTTAACAGCTTCGTTACATCCGGTTTTAGAAAACCCCTGCAATGACTGAATTTCGAGAATAGCTCCTGTTGTGAAACAAATGCCGTAAGCAAGTTTTTCCCCCTAAACGAGGATTTGTCTCCTAATCAGTCATTGCGGGTGCGTGGTTCGTTTTTGCTTTGGCGTTCCGTTGTCCGGTGTTTTTTTTAGTTCTCTGGGACAGTCTGGCCAGAGGTGTCTTACTGTCCACCTCAAACGTACGAAGGGTGGTAGCGCCACCACCCCGGTGCACTCGGTGGTCTCTATTCCAATCGTGCAAACGGCCGAGAAAGATTCTTCCGCATTTCTGAAAGTGACGTATTCGCAGAAACTAATTAGAAATTGTGATAATTCGTGAGATTCAGGAGGGCCTCGCAGCCTCGAGATTAAGGCTTGTGGAGGCAAGGTGTCTTCGATCGTGCAATACTCGGTCGTCCGTTGAAGGCGATCTAAAATCATATTCGAGAAGTTGATTCCCAAAGATAATTCGTTGAGCTAGATCCATTCTCAGTTGCAAAACTTAACGATCCCTTACACACATTTGACAAACATTTGAAGTTTTGCAACAACAAATATGTGGTGCCAGCCAAGCGCTTTAAAATCTGTTTGGAGGGGAAAATAAGCGATACGAAATGATCGTTACGGATTTCTAGCATTGCCGACATGGACTGGATCGTCACGTCTCTCCAATAACTTAATGTCCGTTGTTGTCGCTGTCCTTCCTAGTATTTATTTAGCCGTAACTTAATTTAAGTATTTATATTTCCACCGCTCGAGATTGTGATATATCGGCCGAGGTCGAACGGGAGAACTGGAAAGCGAAAGCCCAACTACTTAATTCATTCCCAATTTTACGGTACCCAGTTTTGCATTCCCTGGAGATATTTTAAGTCGGAGGTGCTTTTTAGGTTTTGCACGAACGTTTCCATTCGTCTTGCTCAAGCTCTACGCGGATTTCGTTTTTTCTCCCTGGACGTTTTGTCGACCGAAGAAAGGTGTCACATTCCAAAGAAACCTTAAAGAACTCCTTTATTACTCAATTCGATTACTTAGAAGGCACTTCCAGTTTTTTAAAATATTTTCGAGTGAATTAAGGCACGGTTTTTTCAGCCCTAAAGTGTAATCGTCGAGATTGTACGCGTTTGTTTTCATGGCCATTTTCACCTATTATTACTGACGTGCACAATCCCTTCCCGCTACGCAACTGGACACGAGCGTGTTTATTTGCAGTGCCATTTGCCTATTCTAGTCATTTTTCTATCGGACTTGGCCCGCACCCACCGTGGAATCGTGTCTACCTAATTTACGATTAATCTCTCGCTTGAAATCACGATAACGTTCTAATAAATGTTTTGTTTTAGATGGGCGTTTGAAAAATGATTTCTTTTCCGAGCGAAGACATCTCGCATCCACGTCCAATGTTGGATCCCACCAGTACATGTATTACTTTTTTTAAAAAAACCGCTTTGCCGGACAACGAATTTGGCAATTTTAACTCTGGATTTGAATGTCATCGTGGGCTTTCGACATATTCAAACAAAAATCCTGCATCTAACATTTGAGTAAAATTTTAATAATTCTTATTATCCTGTACAGTTAAACAACAACCTTTTTTACATAATTAATAACACTTCGCCATTAGTAAAAAAGATAATGTGGGGCTGGTAAATGGTGAAGGAATGCATATGCGGCCAAAACACTGAGTATTTGGAGAGTAGGTTAACCGGCAGTTACCACACGTCCGATTCCTGGTTAATGTCGTGGTTGTAACTGTTGCTTTCCTTCGCAGTGCGATCGAACGTATCGGCAGAAATTACGCCTTGGCCTCCTGCTTCATGGACGCCAGATAGACGTTCCACCCGAGGGACACCACGTTGGAGAACAGCACTCGATACTGAAAGACAATGCGGGAGGAAATTAAGCGTATTTATTAGCAGGTAGGGCTCGTTTTCCTGATTGCCGTTATTTGTGCGATTCCGAACATTCTCTGATAGGCAGGAACGATACCATCTCACCTGTTGTGGCACGTGGTTAATGTTGATGTACTGAGCTACGGTCCAGATGCGGTAGCTCATCTTGAGAATTGGCCAGTATGTGCGGAACAGCTTGCGTTTGGCTTCTCTGTGCGTTTTGCCCTAAAGGAAAGCGGACGGTTGTTAAATCCGAGAGAGGCTCCGGTTTTAGCAGACCACGGGATTCCTAGACTTCTATTTTTCTGTTTGAGCACACGTACTGAGACATTTGATTTTTCCCCGTACACTATTTTTGTTTAAATTTTGAGGTCTCCCGTCGAACTCTGTTACAGCGATCACTGTAATCTCTGACACGGATTTGGTTTTGGCGAATTGCGATGCCATCTTTCACGGTTATAACGAGCAAATTTTCCGATTTTCTCACCTCAAAAATACTGCGAACGTACAAAATGAGCAGTAAATAAACCGGGCCGAACAGCAGCCTGTCGATGAGCAGGCGCTTTATGGGGGCGAATTTGGTCCCTTGAGGAACCGCTCTGTCCAGCAAGATGTAGAAATAGTGGGACAAGGGGCCGGTCACCACTAGCCTGAAACGAAAGCAATTTATTTTGGTTAATTTTGTTAAGTGAATTTCGTTAAGCCCCAATTTTCAGGACTAGTCCACAGTGCTGGGCATTTTACCCGCATCCGGCGAATGCTGCGATGCTCCTCCAGGCTATCTTCTCGTTCTGAGCACTGGTTTTGGAAAGCTGGTAAATGACATCCCCCAGACCAGAAATGACCCCGCTGCAAATAGATCGAGGCACGGTTAGCAGGCCCCGAAGTGACCTCTGCGACAATGGCAATGTCACCAACTGTCCGCCTCTTGACTGATTATTAATCGAGGTTTTATTTCGCTCATGCACAGCACGCAATACCTCGTTATTGATTTGGTGAGCGTGGGTCTTCGATGGAGCTGCCGCAGGTATTTCACCAGCAGTTCCACGGGAAGGTACTTGAGCTCTTCAAGAGACATGGCGCAAAACCTCCGTTCGCTACCAAGGAGTTAATCAATCCCTCATTATCACTTATCGAAAGATTAGTGACCTGATTTTGAAATGTGCCACGTTTGATGCCTGGAAGCCTTGGTCACCAGAGGTTGGATGTCCCCAAAATGCTCCCCAGAACCGTTGTGGCAGTGGGCTTAGAGATCCCCCAATCACGCGAACTGACCCAGGCTCGACGCAGAGTCCACTGACTCTCGATATTCACCCAATTTTCGGCATTTCAGCGTGGAATTGCATTAAAATTGTTGCTTTTCATCTTCTGCATTTCGACACGTGTCTACGGAGCGCCATCTTTAAATCTACTATGCTTTGGGATGGCGCTTCATACTTGTTATCGTGACCGCTGACTCTCCCTGATTATCCCCCAGTTTTTTATTTTGATTTGACCTGGTGAATACGTGTCAATTGAAGTGAATTTATTTCAAGGAAATGTTTTTAGAGAAATATACCTTTAAATGCGTTGGTTTATGCGGTCAACTACTGACTGACTATTGTTATTGCGTATCTTATGACTTTAATGTGTTTTATGGAGAGTTACGGATCGCGATGTCTGGTCACCTTGCGTCGCTATTAAATCCTAACCCGCATAGAGCCGGATATTTTTGTTGTTGATGGATGCTGTGGTTTTTTACTCGTGTGTTCGGTATTTTACCGTTTTGTGTTTATGGAGATAATGTAATTTTCGGCGTCGCCGTAACGAAACTGGAGAGTGCCTCTCCGTCGCGGCGTCGGGCTTTGATTGAGGTTTTATCAGCGCTGCCAGGAATGCTCCTCAAAGAAAAACGTCCAGCGTTCGAATGCGAGAAATGGTGTAGTTCGCCCTTGCGATAGAATGACCCCATATTGACATAGATTTGCTAAACAGCCGGAAAGAAACATGAAATTCGGACGGCATTATCTGCCGCTGTGCCTGATCATTGTGGTGTCGCTGGATTGCGCAGGTACGGTACGCTTTTTCGTCCCATTTCCGCCCGCAGACCCCATCCTTGAGCCTCTGGATGATGGAATGATAACCATCGGAATGTGCATCTGGGATTAATCTCCCCAGATTAGGATTAAACTGCGAGTTATCCGATTAGGGATTATTAGCGGTGATATATATTGGGGTGTTGTATCAGACCAGGTGGTGCCTCGAGGGTTTTCCCGTCTCAGTCGGCCTTGGGAATAGCAACCTTGTTTCCCATTATAACTTCTCTCTCGATGCTCGTTTGCAAATTGGCAGATGTTCACGTTTTGTTGCACGGATTTGAAACCTGGCTTTTTCTTAAGCCGTTTTAATTTCAGGATTGCTCCGAGAAATATTTCTCACCCATCGCACGTACGGTGATTGACAAAAATAACCTGGCCTTGGGCGAATGAATGGCTTGGGAATTGATCGTGGAAATTGCGTGTTTTGAGAAATGCACGGTTCCGTGTGCCCGGTGTTTAATGGAAAATTTCAGTTCTTTTGATGAGCCTGCACCGAAGCAAACTCGGTGCCAAGTGTAAACAGCGGGACTGGGAAAATGCAACGCGAATTCGGTGTCAATATTTGGGGACGAATTGTACATTTTAAAAAAAAATTCCATTCACTCTGTTTGCGTTGTTGCGGTCTTAGCTGGTGGTTACATGACTTAATCTGGATTTAAAATCGATAGCTTATCTCGCGAAGGTACTGAAGTAAGACTTTGCGGTGATGATAGGCGAATTGCCTTACGTTGCCCATGTGTCACCAGTACATCATTTGAAACCACGTAATGAAAAAAAATGACATTAAAAATGTGTACATGTGTTCTTGGAAATGCATGGTATTGTAGGTTTTGACCCGTGCCTGAAATGTTTATGTGTGCGCGTAATATCTCGTCAAACGTGCCAGTGATTTAAGTTTTCCGAGTAGCACAATTTTGCAATCTAAAAAAACCAGCTGCAAACATATTAAATCTTTCTAGATGATGAGGTTATACCTGGTGCATTTCTGGGGCACCTCAATAAAACTGCTACGAACAACGCAAGTTCGAGAAATGAACCGATAAAGAAAAGGCCTTTGACATAGTTTAAGATCTCTACAGGAAGAAATGCTGGAATAATTGAAAAGCAAACATGAAAAGGTGGTGGATATCTTATAATAATTCAGACTAAAATTATCACTTGTAATTAGTTAACTAAAATATACAAATGCATAGTATTTATTTAAAAAAAATGCTTTTGGCATTCACTTTGTTATTAAATTTAAAATTAGATATCGGTGTGATAGAAATTATTAGGGCGCGATCAGGTATTAAAGTTAGTATTTAATTAACACAGTAAATAAATAATAATGCTAATACCTCATCGTTACCTTACTTAAGGTCATGATAATTACCGATATTTCTCATCGAGTTTTTCAAACATTTTTGCCTCATGGTGATAGCGGGCCCTTAATTAACATGTTTTAATAAATGACATGTTTCTGAAACCCCGATTCGCGATTATGGTTTTAATTATCATTACTGTTAGTATTTTTTACGTTCGGTGTTCTATTAATGAAAATTCTTAAGCGATTTTTTTTTCTAAAAACTTCTAATGTTTTCTAAAACTTTTTCGCCTACGATGTTCCTTTAATATATGTGATATTATCAACAAATTTGTGATTAAAAATGCAGGCCGAAATCCACTTGTTATCTCGATCTTATTGTCATCTGCATTTTATGAATTTGTCTGTCGTCAAATTCATAAAATACGGATGTTGCCATAAAACGTTGATGCTGAGGCCCGTACATTAAGTGCCAAAAAATGTCCAATAGAAGACATTCTTAAACAATACCGGTTACGACTGGAATTGCTATTTTCGTAATGGAAGGGAAAAATTGTATACATTCTCCTTAGTAGGTGAAAGATACTCGGCTTTGAAGAGTTTCTACCTTCATTAGATTTATTCTTTATAGTAATCACTTGACATCGTCCTCTAAATTCTGCTCCTCAACCTAGTTTCTGATAACGGTCACCTGTTGGCCTATAGGGACGTTTCCATGAATTTCAAGTGCCATCGCCTATCACCTGGCCAGGCGTTAGGATGTGTTTCGGATGTGTCCCCAACACCGTCGTCCCACTCTTGATCTCGCTTTAATTGCTCGTTAAGGTTTACAGGGAGATAAGGGAAGGGTCAACGACCGTGCTCTTCACCTCGCTTTATTTGGCCGATTAATAAGTTTTAATTCAGTTTTTTCTAGCGCCCAGATGCTGGGAGTGGGAACGCGGCCTTTCACGGCCTCGTGAATCCAGAAATCGTCCAGTGAGCATCAGCCACCTTGCGTTGATATCTGCTGTTTGTTCTCTTCTGTTCTCCTTTAGCCAATTGTTTCCGTTCGCCACGAAGCACGCATTAACGCCCGAGGGAAACAATAACTCTGCTGTGACTGTCTGTTTCATGTTTCCGATTGGAACTGAAAACATGTTTGTGGATGGCCACGCTTTCCACTAGCGGCAATAATTTGGCTCCAACATGAAATGATGTTTGAAATGGAATTGGGAAAAGTCAATTGTCGCATTTGAAGGAATTCAAATTTACAAAACTATGCATTGGTTTGCAGGATCGAACTAAAATAATACCCAAAGAATTCATTGAACACTGGAAAAAAAACCACTTAATATTCTGGTTCATTGCTTTCTGTGGTTATAATACTTCTCAGTCGAACCATGCTTGTAAATAGACTCTGACATGCAAGAGGTTAATAAAAACCGGACTGAGGAATGTGTCTGAAAATCATGAATTCCAGGACTTCCTTTGTGGATGGCCTCTTATATTTTCAATATCATGGTGGGAGGTCAACAAACTGTATTCAACTTAAAAGTTTTTCTTAAAACATATTTGCCATCCTTATGCCTCCATTAACGTTTCCATTTGAGAGGTGAAAGCTATTAGTAGATACTGAGTGTGACTGCAGATGGTCCGTCCACTCAATCGTGTTTGTCTCTCACGGATATTAAGTCCATCAGATGCAGAAATAATGAGTGCATACAGCTAGAAACGTCAACGTGCGAACTCGGATGGTGCTAAGCTTGAGATTATCTGTCCAACCTGGTCGTTCCTTTAAAGCGAGACCACTCTCAACTATACGAAACAAGTTGGAAAAAGAGACGAAAGGCGCTGTCCACTCGAGAACACACTGGCACGTTGGGGTGACTATCCGATAGCACTCGGTCCTCTGTCCACTTTCAAGTTTCAACTCTGTTGTCTACCATCGCTCTTACCTCTCAAATGGACACCCTGCATTAATCTCCACGCAAATCGGAATTTCAGGTCGATCGTGAAATCCTTGTGGTGAACTAACAGGAGCCTCCCACCAAAAACCTGAGATGTTTCACGGGCATTGCAATGTTCTTCACCTTCTTTTCGTTTCTCGTGCAGACGTTTTGGACCCGGACATGTACGAGAACTGCACCGACTACAGGAACCAGGTCGTCCCCCACGGGGAGCGCTACCGCCCGATGAACGCGGACGCGTGCCACTCCTGCTCGTGCGAGTTCGGCCGCCCCGAGATGTGCCAGTCGAGGCTGTGCTCGGCGCCCAAGACCTGCGCCAATCCCGTGCCCGTAGATGACACCTGCTGCGAGTTCGAGTGCCCGGAGGACGGCGGCGGAAATGCGAGGGCGCCGTCTTCCAACGGAACCATCTCGGAACCCACTGGTAGGCCGAAGTGTAGTATGGGCTGGGTGAGAACAAATCCGGTCCCAGAAGGGAAAGATTTGTTCTAGAAAATTTTGGTCCTCTTATGTCGTTGGAGTTTGGCACTGATGTTAAGAGAACCGTTTTATCGCCTTAATTGTTATTTATGTGTCGTTCGGGGCCCGTATTTTAATCACCGCGAATTATTTATTTGCGCGGCTTTCAGACGACCTTCTCAGCACCACCAATTTGGGCCTGCGGCTAGTGGCCAGCACGGTGACTTCCTTTCTCATCTTGGCGCTGCTGCTCTTCATGATACACCGGTTACGACAACGAAGGCTGCTCCTGATGCTGAGACGTAAGTCTGCTTTGCATGAAACTAAGTGCATCTGAGAATAGCACCGGAGGAAACGTTTCGATAGTTTTTATTCCCGCAGTTTATCGATTTTGATCCTTCGACGAGTTTAAAAACCACAAGACACCAAAAAATTGAACAGATATTTTCTCCGTGTCATTTGTCACC